>JARQOD010003177.1:0-67968 GCA_033576555.1 Oophaga sylvatica | reverse complement strand
AATAAAAAAATTTTTAAAAGCAAAAAAAACCCCCCCCTGCTCGTGAGGCTTAAAAATTAAAATATCAAATAAATATATTCCTTAATAAAGTTTTGAAAAAAAGAGGGAAAAACCATTTGGTTAAAATAAAAAACACACTGACAAAAGGGTTAAAAAAGGTTTAATTTACCCCAATGACATAAAAATTTTCTATCTAGAGAATATGGTTAATAATGCATTATCATTTACTATTGTTTTACTAAAAAAAACATGAATTCCATATTATTTTTTGGGGATAATAATTTATGGATTTATGATTGCTATGGTACGCTGTGATATTATAGGACGGGGGAAAAATTACCGATTTGGTATAGAATGGGAATAAAGACTTAAAGCAAGATATTGAAATTATTTTTAAACCAAAGACTTTTATATTTTTAAATTCAAGAAAATTTAAAAAAAGTTGAAAGGGGGGGAAAAACCCGAAGCCCCAGAAGGTAAAAAGGCTATATGATTTTGGTAATAAAAATTTTACAATTCATTTCACCCTGAAAACTGCAGAAATCCACCATGACAGTCTGTTTGCAGTATCAAACCCTTACAACCACAATGGCAGAGGACGATGATCCTTTTGATGAAATATGAATTTGTGTTATCACGTTTTTATCGGGTTTCCCAGGGGTTTTCCCTATCACCTATGAAGCTTCAAAAAAAGCGGAGGGGAACAAAAAGGAAATTTGGGCAGGAAGCTAAACCCTGACATGGTCCTGTGCTTTTGGACTAAGGACAGGTTATGATGCTTTTTTTAAAACAAGGAAGAGTCATTTTAACATTGCTTGCTGACCAAAGCCGTCACCCCTTTTTCAAAAACCAGTGGGGGATGACTGGAAGGATTCCAGAAATATCCAAGGGGGAGCCCAAAGTAAGTCCAGGTCTTTAACCCCTTACCCCCAAAGGGGGGTTTGCAGTTAATGAGGGCCCAAATTTTTTCAATTCTGACCACTGTCTCTTTATGAGGTTATAATCTGGGAAAGCTTCAACGGATCTTCGCGGGTTCTGAGCTGTTTTCTCGAGACTTTTTGTACTTCATGAAGTGGTAAAATTTCTTTTTTTTATAACTTGCGTTTATTTTTTTAAAAAAAAGCAAATGGCGAAAATTTTTAAAATTTTGCAATTTTCAAACCCTTTTAATTTTTTTTTTCCCTTAAAACAGAGAAAAATTTCACACCAAAAAAAGTTAAGAAATAAAAATTTCCCCCATGTTTTTACTTTACTTTAGCACAATTTTGGAACCAAAATTTTTTTTTTTTTAGGAAGTTATAAAGGGGTTAAAAATTGACCCGCGATTTTCATTTTTACAGCAAAATTTACAAAGCCATTTTTTTTAGGGACCACCTCACATTTGAAGTCACTTTGAGGGGTCTATATGGCAGAAAATACCCAAAAGTGACACCATTCTAAAAACTGCACCCCTCAAGGTACTCAAAACCACATTCAAGAAGTTTATTAACCCTTCAGGTGCTTCACAGTAACTAAAGCAACGTGGAAGGAAAAAATGAATATTTTACTTTTTAGCCACAAAAATTATGTTTTACAAACTTTTTTTTTATTTTCACAAGGGTAAAAGGAGAAAATGGACAGATAAGGTTGTTATGCAATTTCTCCTGAGTACGCCAATACCCCATATGTGGGGGAAAACCACTGTTTGGGCACACGGCAGAGCTCGTAAGGGAAGGAGCGACGTTTGACTTTTTAAACTAAAATTGGCTGGAATTTAGATTGGATGCCATGTCGCGTTTGGAGAGCCCCTGATGCGCCTAAACAGTGGAAACCCCCCACAAGTGACACCATTTTGGAAACTAGACCCCCTAAGGTACTTATCTAGATCTGTTGTGAGCACTTTGAACCCTCAAGTGTTTCACAAAAGTTTATAAAGCCTGGGTGTGAAAAAAAAAAAAAAATTTTCCACAAAAATGATTTTTTAGTCCCAAATTATTGAATTTTCCCAAGGAAATTGGACCCCAAAAGTTGTTGTCCAATTTGTCCTGAGTATGCTGATACCCCATATGTGGGGGGGGAAACTGTTTGGGCGCACGGCAGGGCTTGGAAAGGAAGTAGTAACGTTTTGGAATGCAGACGTTAATGGGGGTCATGTTCCGTTTGCAGTGCCCCAGATGAGCCTAAACAGTGGAAACCCCCACAAGTGACCCCATTTTGGAAACTAGACCCCCTAAGGAACTTATCTAGATCTTTGGTGAGCACTTTGAACCCCCAAGTGCTTCACACAAGTTTATAATGCCCGGGCATGAAAATAAAAAATCCTATTTTTTTCCCACAAAAATTATCTTTTAGTCACTAATTTTTTATTTTCCCAAGGGTAACAGGAGAAATTGGACCACATAAGTTGTTGTACAATTTGTCCTGAGTACGCTGATACCCCATATGTGGGGGGGAACCACTGTTTGGGCGCACGGCAGAGCTCGGAATGGAAGGAGCACCATTTGACTTTTTCCAACCAAAATTGGCTGGAATTGAGTTTGGATGCCATGTTGCATTTGGAGAGCCCCTGATGTGCCTAAACAGTGGAAACCCCCCACAAATGACCCCATTTGGGAAACTAGACCCCCTAAGGAACTTATCTAGATTTTTGATGAGCAATTTGAACCCCCAAGTGCTTCACACAAGTTTATAACGTAGAGCCGTAAAATTTAAAAATCATATTTTTTCCACAAAAATGATATTTTCACCCCAATTTTTATTTTTCCAAGGGTAACAAGACTCCAAAAGTTATTGTGCAATTTGTCCTGAGTGCGCTGATACCCCATATGTGGGGGTAAACCACTGTTTGGGTGCATGGCAGAGTTTGGAAGGGAAGGAGCGCCGTCTGACTTTTTCAACGCAGAATTGGCTGGACGCCATGTCGTGTTTGGAGAGCTCCTGATCTGCCTAAACAGTGGAAACCCCCATAAATGACACCATTTTGGAAACTAGACCCCTCAAGGAACTTATCTAGATGTGTGGTGAGAACTTTGAACCACCAGGTGTTTCACTAAAGTTTATAACGCACAGCCGTAAAAAATAAAAAATCCTTTTTTTTTTACAAAAATGATTTTTTCGCCCCCAATATTTTATTTTCACAAGGGTAACAGGAGAAATTGGACCACAAAAGTTGTTGTCCAATTTGTCCTGAGTACGCTGATACCCAATATGTGGGAGAAAACTACTGTATGGGCGCACGTCAGGGCTCGGAAGGGAAGTAGTGACGTTTTGGATTGCAGACTTTGATGGAATGGTCTGGGTGCGTCATGTCGCATTTGGAGAGCCCCTGATGCGCCTAAACAGTGGAAACCCCCCACAAGTGACCCCATTTTGGAAAATAGACCCCACAAGGAACTTATCTAGATGTGTGGTGAGCACTTTGAACCCCGAAGTGCTTCACAGAAGTTTATAACGCACAGCAGTAAAAATAAAAAATCTTTTTTTTTTTTTGCAAAAATGATTTTTTCGCCCCAATATTTTATTTTTACAAGGGTAACAGGAGAAATTCGACCCCAAAAGTTGTTGCCCAATTTGTTCTGAGTACGCCGATACCCAATATGTGGGAGAAAACTACTGTATGGGTACACGTTGGGGCTCGGAAGGGAAGTAGTGACGTTTTGGATTGCAGACTTTGATGGAATGGTCTGGGGGCGTCATGTCGCATTTGGAGAGCCCCTGATGCGCCTAAACAGTGGAAATCCCCAACAAGTGACCCCATTTTGGAAAATAGACCCCACAAGGAACTTATCTAGGTGTGTGGTGAGCGCTATGAAACCCCAAGTGCTTCACAGAAGTTTATAATGTACAGCCGTAAAAACAAAAAAATATTTTTTTTTGTACAAAAATGATATTTTCGCCCCCAGTTTTTTATTTTCCCAAGGGTAACAGAAGAAATAGGACAAATTGCACAATAACTCTTGGGGTCCAGAGTACGCTGATACCCCATATGTGGGGATAAACTACTGTTTGGACGCATGGCAGAGCTCAGAAGTGAAGGAGCACAGTTTGACTTTTTCAACGCAGAATTGGCTGGAATTGAGATCAGACGTCATGTCACATTTGGAGAGCCCCTGATGTGCCTAAACAGCGGAAACCCCCCAATTCTAACTCCAACCCTAACACCAACACACCCCTAACCCTAGTCCCAACCCTAACCACAAACCTAACCCTAACACACCCCTAATCCCAACCCTAACCCTAATCCTAACTTTAGTGCCAACCCTAACCCTAACTTTAGCCGCAACCCAACCCTAACCCTAATGGGAAAATGGAAATAAATACATTTTTTTAATTTTATTATTTTTCCCTAACAAAGGGGGGTGATAAAGGGGGGTTTGATTTACTATTTATAGCGGGTTTTTATGATTGGCAGCTGTCACGCTAAAAGACGCTTTTTATTGCAAAAATAGTTTTTTGCATCGCCACATTTTGAGAGCTATAATTTTTGCATATTTTGGCCCACAGAGTCATGTGAGGTCCTATTTTTTGCGGTACGAGTTGACGTTTTTATTTGTACCATTTTTGAGCAGGTGACATTTTTTGATCGCTTTTTATTTCGATTTTTGGGAGGTTGGAATGAACAAAAATCAGCAATTCATGAATTTCTTTTGGGGGAGGCGTTTTTATTGTTCCGCGTGTGGTAAAATTGATAAAGCAGTTTTATTCTTCGGGTCAGTACGATTATGGCGATACCTCATTTATATCATTTTTTTATGTTTTGGCGCTTTTATAGAATAAAAACAATTTTATATAAAAAATAATTATTTTTGCATCGCTTTATTCTGCGAGCTATAACTTTTTTATTTTTTCGCTGATGATGCTGTATGGTGGCTCGTTTTTTGCGGGACAAGATGACGTTTTCAGCGGTACCATGTTTATTTATATCGGTCTTTTTGATCGCGCGTTATTCCACTTTTTGTTCGGCGGTATGATGATAAAGCATTGATTTTTTGCTTTGTTTTTTTTTTTTTTAAGGGGTTCACTAAAGGGGTTAACTAGTGGGACAGTTTTATAGGGGGGTCGTTACGGACGCGGCGATACCAAATATGTGTACTTTTATTGTTTTGTTTTTTTTATTTACAGGAAGAAATGAATTTATTGGGGAATATTTTTTTTTTTTTTTATTTATTTTGGATTTTTTTTAATAACATGTTTATTTTTATTTTTTTAACTTTTTTACTTTGTCCCAGGGTGGGACATCACTGTATTTTATCAAATCGCTGGTGTGACAGTGTGCGATCGCTCAGGCAGTGCAGCAGGCTTCTCAGTGCCTGCTCTCAGCAGGCACTGAGGAAGCCGCCTCCCTCCAGGACCCCGGCGCCATCTTGGATCCGGGTCCTGGGAGGGAGGAAGCCCTCAGAACAGCGCGATCACATCGAGCTGGTCTGAGGGTCTCAGGGGGGCGCGCAGGGAGCCCCCACCCTGCGTGATCCTCCCCTGTGCCCCCAGTACACCGCGATCATGTTTGATCGCGGTGTGCTAGGGGTTAATGTGCCGGGAGCGGTCCGTGACCGCTCCTGACACACAGTCACGGGTGTCAGCTGTGATAATCAGCTGACACCCGGCGGCGATTAGCTGCGCTCCCCTCAGGAGCGCAGCTGATCGCCTATGACGTACTATCCCGTCCATGGGCAGAATGGCACGGGTTTTATGGACGGGATAGTACGTCTAATGTCAGAGAGGGGTTAAAGGTGACACTGCTCAGATATTAAAGCTTCATCAATGGACTTTGTTTTCTTATCAACATTTGAATTTATGGACTTTGATGGACACATGACACACAGCCTCCACAATATCTACATGTTATTTCAAGGAATTATCGTATAAAGACTGTGTTTTAAAAGAATCAAGAACAAGACGTCAACATGAAGACCAGATGACATCAGATGATGATGACTGGACCGGAGATGCTTCGATTTAGGTTTAGGAAAGTATAAGACACATATTTTATATGAATATTGGTCACGGCTTATCGTAACATGAATTCACATAACTATGTTATTGAGTGTATATAACAATAATTTGAAATTATTATTATTATTGAAATTAAATTATTTTGCCAAAGAAGAAGAAAAGAAGAAAGAAAATCTGATTATCCTAAAGATGAACTTCTCTACTTTGAGGGTTCCAATTAATGTCTGTCACCCTCAAAAGGGGGAGTTGTTAAATATTAATTATTGGTTATGTATTTATTCTTTATACACTCAATTCTGTACTGAGCACAGTAACGTTCGCTGACATTACAGATGCTATTTCTGTATGGTAAAGTGGCAACTCCATATATAGAGACCACGTGATCTAAGGGACATATATAAGACTACACGAAGGGAGGGGGACTCTCTCTCGCTCGCTCACTCTCTCCACAGACACATGGGACATTTTACTCTGACACTACGATGAATGAACAGACAGCTGCTATGTAACCACGTGTTGCTTCCCTGAGACGCTGCTGACAAGGCCAGAATGTCATTTTACCATTCAGGACACCAAGGAAAGATGTGTATAAGTTTTGCTATGGACAAATGGACAATCTCTTCGTAACTATTTCACTCATTTTAGGTTTTCCTGCAATGATGTTTTTTTGATGGACAGTCCAATAAACCACTACATTCTTTTTATAAGAAACATTGTGACATTTTCTTTAGAGTATCGCATCTGGTAACAAGTCCTTGAAAAATATACTTAAAATAAGTAAACTTAATTTTTAACATCCTCCTGCCAGGTTGGGTCAGTTACTATATCATCCACCATCTTGTTTTCCACTTCCGCACCCTGGTCCTCCTCCTGACTTTCTGGCAATTGTGTCTCATCATCGCCCAACTCTTGTTACCCTTGCCCACCGTCGCCTTCATGTGACCCTGGCTGCTCAAATATTTGGGGATCGCTACATGCGATCTCCTCTTGCCCCGTTTCAAGTTGACAGGGCGAGAGGACCGAATCTTTAAATGGAAAAGTGAACAGCACTTCAGAGTGTCCAAGTGTGGGATTAGTTGTCTCCGAGCACTATGCATGGTGGGAGGAAAGAGGATCAGGGTGAGGAATATGCGATCCAGACTCACAGCTACTGTGTGGAAGACAGGGTGGGGTGGTGGTGGCAAAGTGACAGGAAGCATTATCCGTTATCCAACCAAAAACCTTTTGACACTGCTCTGGGTTTAATAGTGGTGTGCTGCAGTCCCCTAGTAATTGGGACAGGAAGGTCGGGCGAGAAGATGTGGGTGTTTGTTGTGGCACAATTTCAGCTTGCTCATGGCTTCTGCCTCTGCAAGTGTGTCGACCCGCCACCACAATTGTGGATTACCAGGGCAATGGGGTACTCAGAGCCGAGCCCATGGAAGTCTATGGGGATTGTCACAGGTAGCTGTGGCTCGGTCTGTGGCCCTGGCGGTCTGGCGTATATTGGGGATATATTTACAGGGGATTGATTTATGTACAGTTCGTGACGCCACCTGTAGTATTCTGGTAATTAGTACCAGCGCTGCTGTAGATCTCTGAGGGGATGGTGATGCAGCTAGATGTCGGGTCCCCTACAGGTGGGACTGGTCCCTCAAAGTCTATGGGATTTGTGAAGTCGGGTGCAGATAAAGAACACAGTCTCACACGGTCAGCGTCTTTCCATACCTTTACTTGTAAGATGTTCAAGCAGGTCCCAGGGAGGCTGATCCAAGGAGGATGTATTTCGAGATAGCAGCTGGGCAAGTTAGGGGCCTCCTTTACTTCCAATATGACGAGTCCAACTAGCATGAAGCGTAGTTCCCTCCAATAAATCTGGTTCTTCTACCACCATGCATGAAGCTATGGTGATGCTTCGGTCCCAGTAACCGGTTAACAGTGCAGGACTTCCAATCCTAAAGCACTCACAATATCTACCACTGTGCCTTTCGCCTTGCCCGTGCTGGTAGCATAAGCATCCCTCACTTCACAGATATATATATCAGTCAGTTCCTTCTTAGTTCCTTCCAGAGCTTGCTAGCAGAATACCAGTAATACTTTTAGGCAGGAGCACGTCTCTGAACCTCTACCGTCCTCTAGACAGGCGTCTGAATTATCTGCAGCTCACTCCTCTCTCCTGCACAGACTTCTCGCTGACTGACTGTCTCCTCAGACAAACTGAACTGACTGAAGACAGGACACTCTCTGACTGAACACTCCCTGCTGATGTCACAAGCTTATAAACCTGTGGGCGTGTCTAAGTGCATGTTGGAATGAATGTTCATTTAGCATTAAACTGCTATCTCTCCACACATCCTCCAGGGTACTGCGTGTGCCTTCACACACCAGGGCTACACATTCCCCCATGGTAAAAGACAGCACTCCCGGGCTGTGAAATACAAGAAGACAGAAAATTTTGTTTATGCATAACAACAAACATTAACTTCTTCCCATCCGGGAGGTACGAATATCTTGAACGTTGCATTAAACATAGAAAAATACACAAAGTATTAAATAGACATTTTTCATATTAACGGTACAAACTACTTTCACTTTTATAAAAACTTATATACATCTTCTCAGCTGCGGTAAACCCTGTCTGGGTCCTACCGTTCTTCACATCTCTTTATTAATTTCTGTTACACTTTCCATCCCGGGGCTGGAACAATGCGATGATCCCTAGATCTCATGACGAACAGATCATGTGCTGCGATCAGAGTCTGGGTCGCAACAGTCTTTGTATGAACCATCAGGGGCGCAACGAGTGCTTCCACTTTATGCGACGCTGTCTGCGTTACAGTAATAGCCACTTGCTTTTGCGATGCAGAAACAGTCGCTGTGCGCGTCGTCATGTACACTGCTGATTGCGATGTAGAATGGACCATAGATTGCGATGTAGATTGGACCGTAGATTGCGATGTAGATTGGGTCGCCGATTGCGATACGGAGATGCACGCAGGGGGCGATGCCGATGCACAATGCTGGTGTGATGCAGAGCAGGAAGCAGGTGTGCGCAATGGCTCAATTGAGGACGCACTAACCTGCTGCTGTCGCTGCTCCATCACAGACGGCTGGTTTTCCTCCGGTGTCCCTACCGGGGATTGATCATCTGCTGCGGCCTCCTGGCCGGGCGGGCGTTCCGGAACTGGCGGTACCTCCTCAACCTCCTTTGCCTCCACCGCTCCATCGGTGGGATCAGGATCGGTACTTTTGGGGGCAGCCTCCGGTTTCTCTTCAGCCTTCCTCAGCAGGGAACTTGGGAATTCAGGAGACGGCATTATGCTTGTAGGAGAGAACACTGCGTCCCTCAGCAGCCGCTGTTTCAGGGCACGCCAGCGTCTCTCTGTCTCCTTCATTCCTTTTCGGTGGGGACAGGACCTTCGTCGCAGGACCTGCCGCTGAGTCAGAGCTGGGGGCGGAGCCAGGCAACAGCGCGCTTTTACAGGTACGCCCACCTTCTTCTCCAGCGCCTGAGGGCGCGAATATGGCGGCAAAATGGCGGATTTTAGCGCCAAAAATAGCAACAGTCCTTTTTCACAAAAACAAGTCCTTAGGCACACAGGGCTCGCAATTTCGCGAGTTTCGCATCCTGTTCGTGACGCCAAGGTTGTGTGTCGACCCGCCACCACAATTGTGGATTACCAGGGCAATGGGGTACTCAGAGCCGAGCCCATGGAAGTCTATGGGGATTGTCACAGGTAGCTGTGGCTCGGTCTGTGGCCCTGGCGGTCTGGCGTATATTGGGGATATATTTACAGGGGATTGATTTATGTACAGTTCGTGACGCCACCTGTAGTATTCTGGTAATTAGTACCAGCGCTGCTGTAGATCTCTGAGGGGATGGTGATGCAGCTAGATGTCGGGTCCCCTACAGGTGGGACTGGTCCCTCAAAGTCTATGGGATTTGTGAAGTCGGGTGCAGATAAAGAACACAGTCTCACACGGTCAGCGTCTTTCCATACCTTTACTTGTAAGATGTTCAAGCAGGTCCCAGGGAGGCTGATCCAAGGAGGATGTATTTCGAGATAGCAGCTGGCAAGTTAGGGGCCTCCTTTACTTCCAATATGACGAGTCCAACTAGCATGAAGCGTAGTTCCCTCCAATAAATCTGGTTCTTCTACCACCATGCATGAAGCTATGGTGATGCTTCGGTCCCAGTAACCGGTTAACAGTGCAGGACTTCCAATCCTAAAGCACTCACAATATCTACCACTGTGCCTTTCGCCTTGCCCGTGCTGGTAGCATAAGCATCCCTCACTTCACAGATATATATATCAGTCAGTTCCTTCTTAGTTCCTTCCAGAGCTTGCTAGCAGAATACCAGTAATACTTTTAGGCAGGAGCACGTCTCTGAACCTCTACCGTCCTCTAGACAGGCGTCTGAATTATCTGCAGCTCACTCCTCTCTCCTGCACAGACTTCTCGCTGACTGACTGTCTCCTCAGACAAACTGAACTGACTGAAGACAGGACACTCTCTGACTGAACACCTCCTGCTGATGTCACAAGCTTATAAACCTGTGGGCGTGTCTAAGTGCATGTTGGAATGAATGTTCATTTAGCATTAAACTGCTATCTCTCCACACATCCTCCAGGGTACTGCGTGTGCCTTCACACACCAGGGCTACACACAAGCACCATCACCATCACGTCCAGTTTCCTGTCTCTTACCAAGCGCCTTGCTCATTTTAAATGGAGGACAATATTTTCCACGTTCACTACAAATGGCTGAATTTAGAGCAAACTTATAAGTGATCCGTGTGACGGAAACCACAGTTTTAAATAGCTGGCCTGTAAGTAATTATTTTTAATAGCAAACTGGTTTCAATAACTTCGTTAACACACTGCAACAAAATGTAAATGGAGGGCAGAAATGCAAGAATTTTGAGAGCACTTATATGTGATCCGTGTGATGGACAAATCACAGTTTTAAATAGCTGGATTTTTAGCGCTGTAATATGGAAAGGATCTGGCTTTATTCTGCAGTGCCAACAAGGAAATGGAGCAGAAATACGGTGTTCTCTGGATTGATTTTTAAGCAAATAATCAGGATTAAGATCCAAAAAAATTGTTCCTGACCCCTGATACCTGGCACTATGTCTAGAAATATCTTTAAGAGCAGCTGCAGACAGCACTGGAATGGACCCTCTTGCTATATGCACTGCAGTCTGCCACATACACTGCCTGCCTGCCTAGCACTGATATCTGTAAAGCTTTATTAGTCCTCAGAAGGACTGTTAGCTGAGATGGATATGTGTTTAATATATGGTATACCCACACTAAGTAAGAACCAAGCAAATCTCTCCCTAGCTCAGTAGCAACTCTCCCTACACGGCCTGACTGTGACGAGCATGGCGGTGCCAGGTCTGATATAGACCTGATGATGGTGTGTGGCCAGCCAATCACTGTAATGCCACAACCAACATGGCTGCAGCATTTCAGTGTGTGGCAGACAATCCCTGCATGTTCACAACATGAGAAATAGCTTTACCAAATCTTGTCAAATGACCAGTGCACTAGCAGGATGCAGCAAGCTCCCATAGATAAAGGCTGGAGCAGCACAGGTGCCCTTCACTGATGAGAACAATCTCTGCATGTTCATGGCTTTCTAAAGTTCACCAAACATGCAGGGCGGGGACCCGAGCTCCCACCAAGCAAGCCTGGAAATACTTGGCGAGCTCTGAGCATCTCGAGCAGTGAGATGCTCGGGCGAGTACCGAGTAGTGGCGGACATGTTCGCTCATCACTAATTCTTACATTTTTCTGACAGTAGTAATCTACGAAACTGAGATTTGTGCCGTCTGAGTGTGGCTGAGCATCAATTTCAAATGTTTTTGTATCACTTATATAGCGCCAATAATTCAACATTCGCTTTACAGCCCTTTACAGACATTACTGCCACTTTCACCATTGGGACTCACAATCAAAATTTACTATCTGTATGTCTTTGGAGTGTGGGTAGAAAAATAAGTACTGGGAGGAAACCTTTACATACATGGTTAGAACATACAAACTCTTTGCAGATGCTGTCCTTGGGGTTGTAACACAGGACTACAGCGCTGCAAGGCTGCTAATGTTTCTACGATGACGACTCAATATTTCTGTGGTGTGAAGCCTATCACTGTGATGCAAACTGTGTGCGTCACTGCTGTCTTGGGGAAAACCACTGTCAAGATTTCCTTCAGGCATATTTTGATACTGCAGAATGGGTGCGTCCTTTTTTCAGGGGGAGAGGCAACTGGCAAAACCTACTTTTGTATCATGGATAGAACACACTGGCACCCAGAAGTCAGCACTATTTAAAATATCAACTATACGGGTAAAAATCATATGCAGATAGTGCTGTAAGAAGGCGCACATGGGTCGGTCTCTTTCATAAGTTCCTACTCCACAGTGTGCTGGTGGCAGGATAACACTCAAGCTTTCTTCCTCCACCCCTTGTGGCAACCATGAACAACAGAGAGGGAATCTTCATCTCTTATCTTGTGTGCATCCATCAATTCTTCCTTCACGTCCTTTTCATGGTCCTTCTCCATTTGTTCCTCTCAAGGCAACAGCCTGTGAGATGACAGACCTGAACTCAGATATATTGTTAATGTGTAGCCCTGGTACACAATACCAGGAGGATGAGTGGAGAGGTAACAGTTAAGGTCTCTTCATGACATCATGTACACTTCTGACACACCCAGCAGGGGTGTGGAAGGGAGTGATTTAGTCAGTCAGTGTCTGGACTTCAGAGTGAGAAGTCAGTTTCCTGTCCTTGGACAGAGTAGACGTGTCCAGTTTAAGTCTATCATCAGTTCAGAAAGTGGAGTCTGGTGTAGGTGTCTGTATACACCTTAGTCTAGTCAGAGCTGTGCCCCACTGGAAGAAAGACTGAACTATCTATTAAGAGACAAGCAAGGCGAAGGGCAAAGTGGAAGGAAGATAATTGAAAAAGTGCTTTTGACTTGGAAAAGTCCTGCACGTTGCAACCGGTTACTGGGGACCGAAGGATCACTATTGTACAGCATAGTGAAGAGAAAACCAGGAATCTACCGGACCCTAGGTCGCGGCAGACAAGCCCCTTATAGTCAGAACGTAGCTGGAGTCAGAGGGTGTGAAGACTTTGAGTTAGTGCACGACAATAAAAGGATTCAGCTCCCTCGCAGAAAGGCTTCTAACACAAATCTGACTGGGCAAGTACAGCTAAAGAAAAGCTGGAGATTTGAGAGGATTACGCTTCAGGCTGGTCGTACTCAGCTTCATTGGACAGTAAAGGAGGCCCCTAACTTGCTTAGCTGTTGCCTCAAAGCTCATCCTCCATCAACCCCATCAGCCTCCCTGGGACCTGCCTTATCATCCTGCAAGTAAAGGTATGGAAAGACGTTGACTGTGTGAGACTGAGTTATTATTGCATGCCAGCACAATCCCTACCTAACTACCGACCTGAGGGAAGAGTCCCACCTGTAGGGGACCCGACATCTAGCTGCCTCACCATCCCCTCAGAGATCTACAGCAGCGCTGGTACATATTACCAGAATACTACAGGTGGCGTCACGAACTGTACATAAATCAATCCCCTGTAAATATATCCCCAACATACGCCAGACCGCCCGGGCCACAGACCGAGCCACAGCTACCTGTGACAAAAACCCCATAGACTTCCATGGGCTCGGCTCTGAGTACCCCATTGCCCTGGTAACCCACAATTGTGGTGGCGGGTCGACACAAAAACTTGGCGTCACGAACAGGATACGAAACTTGCAGCATTGCGAGCCCTGTGTGCCTGCGGAGTGTTTTTGTGAAAAAGGACTGTTTGCACTTTTGGCGCCAAAATCGCCATTTTTGTCGCCATATTCGCGCCCTCAGGCGCTGGAGAAGAAGGTGGGCGTACCTGAAAGAGCGCGCAAAGTCTTGGACACGCCCCGGCTCTGACTCATCGGCAGGTCCTGCAACAGGAAGTGAACGCTCTGACATCAGAGCGCCTGCGACGAAGGTCCTGTTCCCACTGCGGTGCCTGTGAAGTAGCAGCATTTGAAACCGGTAGGCTCCGTTTAACCAAGGGGGCGCTAAGATGTCACAACAACCGGCTGACAGTGCGGCCCCGGCCGGAGGCCCCAATCCCGCACCGTCTGGTATTATAGCGCCAGATGGAGGCGCAGGCCCTGCACCCAGTCCGGTAGTCCCGATCATGCCACTAACGCTCCCATATATGCCTGGGGCGAAATGGCTTCCCCAATACAGCGGTGGGCCAGGCACATTAGCAGGCTTCAAACGGAAGTTATGCAGCATCTTAGAAATGTACTCCATGCCTGAGAGACAAAAAGCTGCTGTGCTAATAGGGCAGCTAACTGGCGCTGCTGAGAGGGAAGTGGAGACTTGGGATACCGTTGATCAGGAGTCGGTGCCTGCGATCTTCTTGAAGCTTCATGCCATATTTGAAGACCGCACAGAAACGGATCTCCGGATGGCCTTCTATCACTGTTCACAACAGCCAGGTGACAGCATCCGGGACTATGCTTGCCGACTACAGGGAGCCCTGAGAGCCCTCAAGCAAATTAACCATTTAAATGCTATCGACGAGAATAGAATGCTGAAAGAACAATTTATACAGGGATTGAGATCCCCAGAGGAACGCAGAACTGTAAATTGGTGGTCCTTAGATCATCCGGATGCTACCTTTGATGCCCTAAAGGACATGGCAATAAAAGGGCTGCGGCCCCTGGGCAAACCCGAGGTGGCCACCCAACATCATCAGGGTGAAGTCACTCTGGACCCGGCAGTAACCCCCTGTTCCCCGCTAGTGGCAGAAACCAAAACGCAGGTGACACCTCCTAGTGAATTGGACTGTCTGCGCTCAGAGGTGCGCCAGCTGACTAAAAATCTGGCCGCTGTGATGAGTGCCCTACAGCTGCGGAAAGAAGAGGAAGGGAAGATCTTGCTAGCTGACTGCCCAGAGGACGTTCCGTGGATGCACCGGAGGAGAAAGAAGACGTCGCCCCCCCGGAGGAGGACAACGCCACCCCAGGAGCAACCTCTGATCAACACCCTTCTCGTCGAGAGATCATCTGTTATCGCTGCAACCGGAAAGGTCATCTGTCTACACAGTGTCCTTTAAACGGGCAGAACCTGGGTCCAAGGGCCAACACCCAGGAGAATACCCGTCAGGCCCCCTAGACTGGAACCGCAGGTATGTGGGCGGGCGACCCTACCTGTCTATTATTCTAGATGGTATTGCTGTTCCAGCATTGTTAGACACTGGGTCCCAGGTGACCCTCATACCTGATGCTCTATATACCAAGTACTGGTCAATGGACAGTCTTAAACCTCCGAGCCTTGACTTTACTGTGTATGCTTCGAATGGTCTTCCTGTAGAAGTACTCGGAACCAAATGTGTAGATGTAAAGGTGGGCAGAGAGGAGTTGAAAGACCAAGGGCTTCTGGTAGTAAAGACTGTAAATGAGGAGAACGGTTTAAATATCATTTTGGGTACTAACATTATCGGTAATTGTTTGGGAGAAGTTGTGTTCTTACTCCAACAGCTCGCTGAGATTGCCCGACCAAGGCAGAGAGGAGTAATCCAAAGAGAGATCCGGGCCCTGGTGTGTCAGCAGCAAGCGAAGCTTACCGACGGCGAAATTGGTAATGTACGGGTCACTGACTCAGTTCCTATTGTGATACCCCCAATGAGTGAAATGATCATTTGGTGCAGGGCAGCCATAGGTCTGAGAGGACAGAATTACCAAGCTGTAGTAGAACCCCACCATTCAGAACATAGACCTACACTTATGACTGCTAGAGGAGTAGTAGAAGTGGTGAATGGAAGAGTACCTGTACGGCTTCTCAATTGGGGAGATGATGAGGTAAATTTACCCCGTTATGCAACCATTGCTAAACTTCATGCTGTTGATAATAATTCTATTCTCCCGGCTGAGTCCTTAGACTCCTGTCAAATAGCGGAGGACAATGACCCAGCAACTCAGGTGGCGGAATGGTGTCAGCAACTCCATGTTGGGACGGACACCACTCCCGCTCACCAGAAGCAAGGGGTATTACGGGTGGTGCAAGAGTACGCCCAAGTGTTTAGCAAAAATCCACTTGATTTTGGGACAATTAAGGGAGTACAACATCATATCCCTACAGGCAATCATCCTCCCATCAAAGAGCGGTATAGGCCCATACCTCCAGCTCATTATCAGAAGGCTAAAGAAATGTTGAATGATATGAAGAAAGCTGGGGTGATAAGGGATAGTTGTAGTCCCTGGGCAGCCCCTCTAGTTCTGGTTAAAAAGAAAGATGGTAGTATGAGAATGTGTGTGGATTACAGGCAGGTGAACCGCATAACACACAAGGATGCATACCCGCTACCACGCATAGAGGAATCATTAGCTGCTCTGAAAACGGCTAACTACTTTTCTACCCTTGATCTGACTAGTGGTTACTGGCAAGTGGCTGTGGCTGAGGAGGATCGTGGAGAAAACGGCTTTCACCACCCCAATGGGGCTCTGTGAGTTCGACAGAATGCCGTTTGGGCTCAGTAGTGCCCCAGGAACATTTCAGAGAGTGATGGAAAACTGTCTGGGACATCTCAATTTTGAAACCGTGCTGCTATACCTAGACGACGTTATCGTGTATTCCAAGACATATGAGGACCATCTGAAGCACCTGGCAGAAGTGTTTGAGTCCCTGTCCAGGTACGGGATGAAGTTGAAACCCTCAAAATGCCATCTACTCAAGCAGAAGGTACAATACTTGGGGCACATCGTCAGTTCGGAAGGAGTAGCGCCGGACCCAGAGAAAGTCACTGCCATCCAGAAGTGGCCGGAGCCGAAGAACCTTAAGGAAGTGCGACAGTTCCTGGGACTAACGGGTTACTACAGGAGATTCGTGAAAGATTACACGAAGAAGGCAGCTCCTTTACAGGACCTCCTGGTAGGACAATCTTTAAAGAGCAGAAACCCTCCCTTTAATTGGGGTAAAGAACAGGCTGAAGCATTCCAAAAGATGAAAGAGATCCTTACAGGTGATGAAATCTTAACCTATCCTGATTACAGTCAACCGTTCCTGTTGTACACCGACGCCAGTAATGAAGGGTTGGGAGCCGTTCTCAGTCAGAAGCAGAATGGACAAGAAAAAGTCATCGCATATGCTAGCAGAAAACTCAGGCCAACTGAAAGGAATCCGGAAAATTATAGCAGCTTCAAGCTGGAGTTTCTGGCGCTGGTCTGGGCCATTACTGAAAGATTTAAACACTATCTGGCCTCCAATAAGTTCACTGCGTTTACAGACAACAACCCGTTAACGCACCTGGAAACCGCCAAGCTGGGCGCCATGGAGCAGCGATGGATGGCTCGGTTGTCCAATTATCAGTTTACTATCAAGTACCGGGCAGGTCGAAAGAATGCTAATGCTGATGCGTTGTCCCGAATGCCGCATGACTCTGACACGGAAGAAGAATCGGACGACCTGGAAGAAATTGAGCTACCCGCGTTCCATCGAAATGGGGTAGTCCACGAGCATCAAGTCCACAGAAAGCAGAATGGTGCAACATTAAATCCTTTACCCCATCACAGCTGGAAAGAGACTCAGGACAGTGATCCAGTGGTCAGCCGCATCAAGGAGTTGTTAAGACAGGAAGGCTCCTCTCTGGAAAAGGATGCACCTATGTCAGCCAAGCTCCTGTGGAACGAGAAAAGCAGGTTGTTCCTATACCGTGAGAAGTTGTGCAGAAGATACGTCAACCCCAGAACCCATGAAATGGTCTGGCAAATCGTGGTCCCCAAGGCAGACGTCCCAATGGTGTTGGAAGCGTACCACGATCAAGCAGGACACTTTGGCTGGAGGAAGCTGGAGACCCTGTTGAGATGCCGGTTCTACTGGGTAGGGATGCGCAGCTCTGTTGAGAGGTGGTGTCGGAACTGTGGACCCTGTGGTCTCAGAAGAAAGGACTACGGTAGCCAAAAGGCCCCCCTGCAACCTATCCGGACGACTCGTCCTCTGGAGATTGTGGCCCTGGACCACGTCAAACTGTCGCCGAGTAGATCTGGATACTCATACGCCTTGACCATGGTGGACCATTACTCCAGATTTCTGGTAGTCGTTCCAGTGAAAGACCAGACCGCAGTGACGGCCGCGAAGACCTTTCAAGCAAGCTTCTGCAGACCGCATGGGTATCCCGAGCAAGTCTTAACCGATCAGGGACCTGCTTTCGAAGCTGATTTATTCAAGGAATTCTGTCATATGTACGGGTGCAAGAAAATAAGAACAACACCATATCACCCTCAAACCAACGGTCTTTGTGAAAAGATGAACCATATTGTCCTTGACTTGTTGAGATCCATACCGTTGGAAGACAGGAATCGATGGCCGGATTTACTACCTGATTTGGTTGATTTGTACAACCATATACCTGTAAGCTCAACTAACTGCACTCCAGCCTATCTTATGAGAGCAAGGCCCGGAAAACTACCAATGGATTTAGAACTTGGAGTGGTAGAACCGGAGGCAGACGATGCCGTGGAGAACTGGGACGTCAATCGGCAAGAGCAATACAGAAGAGTACAAATCTGTGTAGAGGAAAGTCTCAATAAGGCACGGGAGAAACAGGAAGATGTTTACAACAGAAATGCTCCTGCCAAGCCTTTGATGCCTGGAGAGGTAGTATTAAAAAGAAAAAGAAAGATGCACAAACTGGATAATCAGTGGGAGCAAGAACCCTACGTCATACAAGATTCTAAATATGACAACAGAAAAGTCTGTGTCGTCAGTAAAGACGGAGGAAGAACAACAACCACTGTGTCCAGAGATCATTTGAAGTTGTGTCCAGAACACTTAAAGAGTTGTGAAAAGAACCCTGTCTTCAATCAAAGAGAAAGAAAGGAAGAGGTCCTACACACCGATCTGGGAGATTTTCCTGCGGATTGGCCCCGACTGGGAGATGCTGTGATAATTCCAGTGTTGCAGTTTTATCAGCCACAAGAGGAAGTTCTACCTCCAGTTGTGCCTGTGGTGCCAGTTGAACCCGTCCAGGAGTTACCCATTCCAGCAACACCTCAACCTGTAGAACCTCAAGATGGATCATCTGTAGCGGCGCCCCATACTATGGGATCCCCTGGTGAAGCTGACTCACACCGCCCAGCCATCAGTACGCTTGCCAGATCCATAGAAAGGTTAAGGCAGTTCTATAGTTTGCCGTTACGCAGTGCAGACAGATCGCAACTTGTTATACCTGAAACTACACCACGTAGATCAGAGAGAATCACAAAAGGGAAATTACCCATTAGATATCAGCAGTAGTTATAACGAATTTATGTGAACATTGAAAAGTCTATATATATAAATGTGTTTTTCCCTATTATGTCTTCGTTTAACAATGGACTCAGAGGCTGAGGACTGAGCCAGCCCAAAAACTGTATCCTGTAAATAGTTGCACTAAAGTGCCTTCTTAATGGTTTCACATGAAACCTTGACTCACCTCTGAACCAAAAACCCGTGTGCTGTGGCACTGAGTGAGGTCTGCATTTGGATGTCCTGCAGCCCACCCAGGACCCACGTTGAAGGTTTGGTGCGGGTCCTTCACAAGTATCTTGTATATATATTTATTAAATGCTATTTGATACTTTTGTATTTCTATATGTAAAATGTTATTGTTCGTAACGTTCAAGGTGTTCTCACCTCCCGGATGGGAAGAAGTTAATGTTTGTTGTTATGCATAAACAAAATTTTCTGTCTTCTTGTATTTTACAGCCCGGGAGTGCTGTCATTTACCATGGGGGAATGTGTAGCCCTGGTACACAATACCAGGAGGATGAGTGGAGAGGTAACAGTTAAGGTCTCTTCATGACATCATGTACACTTCTGACACACCCAGCAGGGGTGTGGAAGGGAGTGATTTAGTCAGTCAGTGTCTGGACTTCAGAGTGAGAAGTCAGTTTCCTGTCCTTGGACAGAGTAGACGTGTCCAGTTTAAGTCTATCATCAGTTCAGAAAGTGGAGTCTGGTGTAGGTGTCTGTATACACCTTAGTCTAGTCAGAGCTGTGCCCCACTGGAAGAAAGACTGAACTATCTATTAAGAGACAAGCAAGGCGAAGGGCAAAGTGGAAGGAAGATAATTGAAAAAGTGCTTTTGACTTGGAAAAGTCCTGCACGTTGCAACCGGTTACTGGGGACCGAAGGATCACTATTGTACAGCATAGTGAAGAGAAAACCAGGAATCTACCGGACCCTAGGTCGCGGCAGACAAGCCCCTTATAGTCAGAACGTAGCTGGAGTCAGAGGGTGTGAAGACTTTGAGTTAGTGCACGACAATAAAAGGATTCAGCTCCCTCGCAGAAAGGCTTCTAACACAAATCTGACTGGGCAAGTACAGCTAAAGAAAAGCTGGAGATTTGAGAGGATTACGCTTCAGGCTGGTCGTACTCAGCTTCATTGGACAGTAAAGGAGGCCCCTAACTTGCTTAGCTGTTGCCTCAAAGCTCATCCTCCATCAACCCCATCAGCCTCCCTGGGACCTGCCTTATCATCCTGCAAGTAAAGGTATGGAAAGACGTTGACTGTGTGAGACTGAGTTATTATTGCATGCCAGCACAATCCCTACCTAACTACCGACCTGAGGGAAGAGTCCCACCTGTAGGGGACCCGACATCTAGCTGCCTCACCATCCCCTCAGAGATCTACAGCAGCGCTGGTACATATTACCAGAATACTACAGGTGGCGTCACGAACTGTACATAAATCAATCCCCTGTAAATATATCCCCAACATACGCCAGACCGCCCGGGCCACAGACCGAGCCACAGCTACCTGTGACAAAAACCCCATAGACTTCCATGGGCTCGGCTCTGAGTACCCCATTGCCCTGGTAACCCACAATTGTGGTGGCGGGTCGACACATTAACACTAAAGGCATCCTCCTCTGCTTCCTCGTCTTCCCCGGGATCACCACCACCTCCTCACCCAGACTATTTAAATTGTGGTCCAGCATTTAGAAGACAGTAATAGTGATGTTGATGACTGCATCGTCACTGCTAGCCATCTTAGCAGCCATTTTGAAAACATGCAGAAGGGTGCAGAGGTCCTTAATCTGTGGCCACTACGAAAGTGTGAATTGCACCATGTCCGTACCGTTATGTGCCAGGCTATGCAAAATGTCATACTGCACCAGGTCTCAGCGCTACTGCCACAGTCGCTGCAACATGTGCAGAGTTGAATTCCTCGGTGTGGTCATTTGCATATCAATCGGTTAACCCAGGGTTCCCCAACTGCAGTCCTCAAGGCTCACCAACAGGTCATGTTTTCAGGATTTCCTTTGTATTGCACAGGTGATGCAATTATCACTTGAGCAATACTAAGGAGATCCTAAAAACATGACCTGTTGGTGGGCCTTGAGGACTGGAGTTGGGGAACCCTGGGTTAACCGGTAGTCTAAAAGATCTCTATACTAACTTATGTAAAATGGTGAAAGTGAACACACGACGAGAGTGCTTTCTACTGTAGTGCATCCATACTGGGACAGTGGTGTAGGAATTGCTGTACCATCAGTTTGAGGATGCGAGCCATGCATAGCACTTGTGTAAGGTTGGCCCGGCATGGCTGCCACCAGATTTTCTCAGTTATTGCACACGACTTTCCCAGGCTACAGATTAAGTGTAGTCAGTCATTGCTCAACCTCGGCATGGATAGCTGTCTGCAACTGTTGATCTGTATGACTGCGATCTCCAAGGCATATTAATTTAAACACTGCCTGATTGTGGTGAGCCGTGGCTGCGCAGTACAGAGGTGGGGGGATTCCCTCTGTAGTGTTGTAATGTCTGTTTCATTAAGGCAGAGGTTGAGGACACAGGTGAAGGCACTAAAGGAGGTGGAGGAGGCAGAAGCACTGGAGGAAGTATTAGATACAGAGGTTTGTTCCGCAAGCCCTGGGGATTCCAAGACTTGGAGTCTAGTGACACCTTGCTGTCTAGTGCTTTAAGTCTCCATCCCCTGGTGTGTAGTAGTTTAGTTCTCCAATCCCTGTTGTCTATTAATTTAGTTATCCACCTTATGGTGTGTAGTGGTTTAGTTCTACAACCTTAGCTGTTTAGTAGTTTTGTTCTAAAACCCTAGTTGTCTAGTAGTTTAGTTTTCCATCTTATGGTGTGTAGTGGTTTATTTTTCCATCCTCAAGCGCCCTGCAAAAGTTGGGTATTGCAAAACTAGTTGGAGCAGCCCCTTCCCCGAATGCCCCTACAGCCACCAGAGTCACCCAGTGCCCAGTCATCTAGCTGTAATTCCCCTGTCTATGTTTGCTCGTCAAGTTGTCATTGTTAAAATTCACCCTGGCAGACATAGAATTTTTCAGGGAACAGGTGATGTTGTCTGCGACTTGTTGCTGTAGCGCTGGCACACCTTTCTAATGGTGACTGGTCAACTGGTATTGGGAGGACTGCGACAGCCATCAGCTTTTGGAAACCATCTGTATCTATAAGAAGGAAAGGCTGCATTTCCATGGCCAACAGATTGTCATGGCCATGCAATAATCACAGAGATCACAGGCCATGAGTCAAACAGAAACAAGCGCTGTGATCTTTGTAGCGAATAGCTCTCAGCTGGCCCCTATTGTCCAGACAATGACACGATTGGGAGACGAATCATCCGAGGAGTCCGCAGGCTGTTCACAGTAACTAGTTCTCAGAAAAGTAATACTGAGTGTACGGCTTATCCACGTCCAGATTACAACACATGGAATATGCATATATAATAATAATCTTTATTTATATAGCGCCATCATATTCCGCAGCGCTTTACAGTTTAACAGTTTCAAAACACAAGTCATTAAGTAACAACGTTAACAATACAATAATTAAAGCAAAATAAGCCGCCCCTGCTCGTGAGAGCTTACAATCTACAATGAGGTGGGGGAGATACAAAGTACAGGTGTGTATATACAATGGTGCATTTACAATGATGGTCCAGCCATCTTGAGGGAGTGAGGGATGGATGGAGATAGTGAATGGGCTACACACACACACACACACACATAGAATGACTTTGATTAGTGAATGTGATAGGCCGCTCTGAACAAATGTGTTTTGAGGGAGCGCCTGAAACCATGCAAATTGTGGATAGTCCTAATTTTTTGGGGTAGAGCATTCCAGAGGATTGGCGCAGCGCGGGAGAAGTCTTGGAGTTGGGAGTGGGAGGTATGGATTAGTGCAGAGGTTAGTCAAAAGTCGTTTGCAGAGCGCAGCAGTCGGTTAGGCCGATAGATAGAAATGAGGGAGGAGATGTAGGGGGGTGCTGCACTGTGGAGAGCTTTGTGGGTGAGAACAAGTACTTTGAATTGGATCCTATAATGAATGGGCAGCCAGTGTAAGGACTGGCGAAGAGTAGAAGCGTCCGAGTACCGATTAGCCAGATGGATGACCCTGGCTGCTGCATTAAGGATGGACTGGAGAGGGGATAGTCGAGTAATGGGGAGGCCAAGTAATAGAGCGTTGCAGTAGTCCAGGCGGGAGTGGATCAATGCTACAGTGAGGGTTTTTGTTGTTTCCATGGTGAGAAAAGGGCAGATTTCTAAAGATGTTCTTTAGATGTAGGCGGCAAGAGCGGGCAAGAGATTGTATATGGGAGGTGAAGGAGAGATTGGTGTCAAACATAACACCCAGACAGCGAGCCTGCTGCCGGGGTGTTATTATGGTGCCGCCCACGGAGAGGGATATGTCAAATTTAGGGAGGTTAGTAGACAGCAGGAGCAGAAGAAGTTCAGTTTTGGAGAGGTTGAGTTTCAGATAGAGAGCGGACATGATGTTGGAGACTGCGGACAGACAATCGGTGGCGTTCTTTAGTACAGCGGGGGTAAGGTCGGGGGATGATGTGTATAGTTGTGTGTCATCAGCATAAAGATGGTACTGAAAGCCAAATCTGCTGATGGTCTGTCCAATTGGGGCCGTGTAAAGAGAGAAGAGAAGGGGGCCAAGGACTGAGCCCTGGGGTACACCGACAGTGAGAGGAAGAGGAGATGACGTGGAGCCAGTGAACGAAACACTGAAGGAGCGGTCAGAAAGATAGGAGGAGAACCAGGAGAGAACAGTGTCCTTAATACCTAGTGAGTGGAGCCTAGACAGTAGGAGACGGTGGTCAACCGTGTCGAAAGCTGCAGAAAGGTCGAGAAGAATGAGCAGAGAGTGGTCACCGTTACGTTTTGCTGTAAGAAGGTCATTGGTCACTTTGATGAGTGCAGTTTCGGTCGAATGTAGGGGGCGGAAGCCGGACTGTGAAGGGTCTAGGAGGGAGTGATTGGAGAGGTAACGGGTAAGGCGGGAGTAGACTAGGCGCTCCAAAAGTTTAGAGATGAAGGGGAGATTGGAGACCGGTCTGTAGTTGTTTGTGCAGGAAGGGTCGAGAGCGGGTTTCTTTAGAAGTGGAGTAATGATGGAGTGTTTGAAGGAGGATGGGAAAATGCCAGAGGAGAGTGAGAGATTAAAGATTTTAGTTAGGTGAGTTGTGACAACTGGAGAGAGAGACTGGAGGAGATGTGAGGGAATGGGGTCGGTAGTGCATGTAGTCGGAAGAGAGGAGTCTGGAGACTTCTTCTTCTGTGATGGGATCAAATGTGGAAAGTGAGCCAGGGGAACAGCAGGGTGGGATGGGAGTCACAGCACTTGGTGGTTGAGAGCAGATTTCCTGACGGATAGTATCTATTTTTTCTATAAAATGGGAGGCCAGGTCATCAGCACAAATGTCTGTGATAGGGGCTTGTGCTTTTGGCCTGAGGAGGGAGTGAAAAGTGTCAAAAAGTTTCTTGGGGTTGTTGGCTAGTGAGGAGATCAGGGTGGTGAAGTAGGTCTGTTTGGCGAGGTGAAGGGCAGCATTATAAGTTCTTAACATGAATTTAAAGTGGATGAAGTCTTCTGGTGTGCGGGTTTTTCTCCAAAGGTGTTCAGCACTCCTAGAGCATCGCTGAAGAAGTTGAGTTTGCAATGTGAGCCAGGGCTGTTTTACTGTGTGTTTGGAAGTTCTGAGGGTGAGCGGTGCTACTTGGTCAAGGGTGCTTCTAAAGGTACTGCCACACTTAGCGATCTCGTTTGCGATCACGATAACGACGCAATCGTTGGTGTGATCTCTTTTAGGTCGCTAGTAGCTGCCAAACAGGAGATCTCATAAACGACTCATCAGCGGTCAGCGATCTCTTTAACGACTTTGGCGGTCGTTAGGACGTCATTAGCATGTACTGAGCGCTTCTGATTCATAGGAATTTCCAGCATCGCTCCTGCTCTCTGCGTCCTGCTAGCCTGCTTTGTAACTTCTGCGATCCACTCTGTGATGCAAAAGAGAACTTACAGATATTGCGATCCACTCCGTGACGCAAAACAGTCATATGCGTCACAAACGAGGTCGCTCGTCGTTCGCAAAAAGGTGCCAAACACAGCGATTCAGGCTCACCAGCGGGACACCAACGATCAAAAAACGGTCCAGAACTCTAGTGAACGATCAGCGACATCACAGCAGGGGCCACATCGTTGCTACATGCCACACACAACGAGGTCGCTAAAGAGATTGCAAATAGTGACGTTTTAGTGATCTCGTTAGCGATCTCGTTTGCGATCTCGTTTAGTGTGGCATACCTTAAGAGTGTCATTGTAGTGATGAAAAGCCAGATTAGGACAAGAAAAAGAGGAGATTGGGGACAGCGATGAGTGTAGGGAGTCTGAAAGTGTCTGAGGGTTAATGGCTTGTAGATTTCTGAATGTGTGGTAGGTAGGAGTGCGCTGGGGTGGTGGAGGATTTGTGAGCGTGAAGGAGAGAATATTGTGGTCAGAGAGTGGAAGTGGTGAGTTATTTAGGTGGGAGATTGAACAGAGGCGGACAAAGACCAGGTCAAGGGTGTTACCATCCTTGTGTGTCTCAGAGGTTGAAAGCTGTGAGAGGCTTAGAGAAGTGGTTAGTGATAGAAGCTGAGATGCAGGTGTGGAAGTAGGGCTGTTAATGGGGATGTTGAAGTCTCCAAGGATAAGGGTTGGTAGTTCTGAGGACATGAAGTGCGGCAGCCAGGCAGAGAAGTGGTCAAGGAACTGGGTGGGCGAGCCTGCGGGCCGATATATGACCGCTACTCTGAGGGAGAGGGGACGAAAGAGCCTGATGGTGTGGACCTCAAAAGAAGGGAATGAGAGTGATGGAATTGGGGGGATGACCTGGAAAGTGCATTGTGGGGACAGGAGTATGCCGACTCCACCACCATGTCTGTTTGCGGGTCTCGGGGAATGGGAGAACTGTAAGCCACCATAGGAAATGGCAGCAGGGGAGACAGTGTCAGAATCCTGAATCCAGGTTTCAGTGAGGGCCAACAGATGAAGAGAGTTGTTCAGAAAGTAGTTGTGCAGGAAGGATAGCTTGTTGCATGCAGACCGTGGATTCCAGAGGGCACAATTAAACGAAGGAGATGAGGGAGTGCAACTAATATTAATAAGATTATTACGGTTTCGATATGAGGTAGGGTAGGGATTGAGGTTGGGGGATGGTGGACCAGGGTTGGGGGAGATGTCCCCTGAAATCAGTAGGAGTAGGAAGATAAAGAGCAGGTAGTTGTTGGAGTTGTAAGTAGGTTTTTTCTGTGATGTGTTTGGGCAAGATGGGCTGAGGTTTCTCAGGAAGGTGAAGAGTGCATGGGAGCTGTACATGGGAGAGGGAAGTATGGAGGGGCTGATGTGTATGAGTCGTGATGGAGGGGGGATGGGGCGGTGAATGTGGATGGCAAGGGAACACAGGAGGATAGAGGTAATGTACATAATTAAAAAGAAATGTACATAATTAAAAAGAAAGCAAAGTGTGGACTACCTAATTCCAGCCCTGATTAACTGCCATGGATAACTGCCGTTTACACAATGCTTGTCTTCTATGATGCTTTGCTTTCTGTGATGCGTGCACCCCACACATGCGTGCACCCCTTAGACTAGTCCTAAATATATAGCCCACACTACAGGGTTAGGAGAGTGGGATTGTGGGAGCTGCTTTGGGATAATTTGGCAGCTGGGGCCAGCACACAAGGGGGTGGTTAAATGATCAAGGGCCTAGACCTGGAAACATCTATATGCTTTAGCACCTTCCACCTGATAAGATCTAGAGAGGCCCAAATCACAGGATATGAAGCAGTAAGTATTAAACAGTGCTAAGATGAATTATACTAAAGCTTTACCAGGCACATTAAACTATGTTGCAAGATGGTTAAGCAGTGGTTGGCAGCAACTAGAAGTATGGAGTGCATACCATAAATATATAGTGCGGCATACAACACAGATAGCAGAGGTGGGGATTCTATCATTCAGCTGTTTGCTTCCACTGAATGCAGTTCATACCATAAATATATATCCCTCTGTACGATCACTGCTACCGTATCTCCACGATAACCCTACACACCTCGCTACCAACCACAATCCTGTTTTTAACCCCAATAAAAAAATACAGGCCGATTGGATGCCATTCTTCTTTTGAGGTTCACACCATCACGGTGTTCAATCCCCTCTCCCTCAGAATAGCAGTCACATACCGGACCCCAGGCTCACCCACCCACTTCCTTGACCACTTTTATGAATTGTGGCCACATTTCATGTCCTCAGAATTGACAGCCCTTATCCTGAAAGACTCCAACAGCTCCACCTCCCCAACTGCATCCAAGCTTCTATCTCTAGCCAATTCTCGTGACCTATTACAACTTTCAAACACTGAGACACACACAAACGGTAACACCCTGATCTGGACTTTGTCCGATTCACTTCAATTTCTTACCTAGATGACTCAACTCTTACCCTTTGTCCCCCATGAAATTAGAAGTATAACCACAACTTAGACATTTTTACGTGCTCCCTAACAACACATCTGTTTAGGGCGGCCTATCACGTTCCCTAATCAAAGTCCTTTATATATATATAGCTTATTCTCTACTTCTCTGAACATAATTCACTATGAAATGCAACTGTACCCAAAAGGCTCATGCAGCCGTTATATACCCCCCATTTCCTCAAGATGGTTGTACCATCATTGTAAATAGGCACCTGTAATTGGTGTCACCTCCCACCTCATTGTAGATTGTAAGCTCTGAAGAGAAGGGTCGTCATTAGTTTTGCTTTATTTGTTTGATTATCTTAAACGTGGTAACTTTTAACTGTTTTATGTGAACTGCTGACTAAATCTGTGCGGAATGTGTTTGCGATATATAAATAAAGGTTATTATTATTAGTAGGTGGGAGATGGTGAAATTCAAGCTGGTAATTTTGCCATGTGTAGAAGTAAAGAATCTTTTATGTGAGCACAACTACACAAACGAGGGTTTGCTGCTGTGCTGACACAGGGTGGAGTAGGGTGAAAACGACAAGCTGCTGGACTGTGAGAGAGGTGCAGGCAGAGATGTTAAGGTAGTGTAATAGTGCAGTTTTGGATTTATGGCTGCTCTGATTCCACTCAATTAAAACTTTTTTCCTTTCAGGCTAGGTGGGGTTAATGTCAGTTTTTCCCCACTGGCAATATGGTGTAATTGTAGTGCTGCTGATTCATCTGATGTGGGTGGTGACGACTCCCACCATCCTTTAATAGGTCAACTGATCCATCAGCTGACTTTTGGTGACAGAGCAATCTACAGTGACCAAGCAGGAGAAAGGAGCTCTCTGGGTACAGTGGTGCTTCTGCTGAGTTTGCTTTCCTGGTGCCTTCATTCTGCTGTGTGGTGCTTTGCAGCAGAGAACGTTAAGTGTGGTGTTTGTCTGTCACTGCCCCTGTTTCATTATATGTAGTGGTTAGGCTAATGCCCTAAGCCGGCCAGTGCACTACCCAGGGCAGAGCTAGGTGTCAGCGAAGGATAAGGTATCCTGACGGCGCCAGAGTGAATGACCCGCATATGGTGTTAGGGGAGTGCAGGGACAGGCTCAGGTTGAAGCTCAGGTGGTGAACGTCCCTCAGTCTCTATTAGTAGGGCCTTCCTCACCCCTTTTCCATATCCGTTGTGTGTGTTTTGCCTTTAGCTGACCGACCATCCGTTAGTTCATGTACTCCATGCCAGTCACCCCATGACAGATAGAATGAGGAAGATGGGGTGTGCTTGGTATGTAAGATCAGTCAAAAACAGCAAGCATGTCCAATTCCATATCAGCTGACAGGCTATCAATCACCCTAACACTAAAAAGTAAACAAGTGGAGGTTCTTCGGCCAGAGACATGTGTGACAACACTTGCCACGGTGAGGGATGAGAAAGAATCAGAAGATGCGGTTGATGGGGTGGACGTTGGTTGGCGAGACCCGCAAGTCTTCATTTTAGCACAATGACATTCCCAGATTAACACCTGTTGATTACACATGTGGCAGGTCATGCATATAGTACTGAAATGATTTCTTTTTTTTACTCTAATAGGTTGTTTTTTAAAAAGTTGACAGATAACGTGTTTTTTTAGATTTTTGCCAATCTGAAAAAAGACCCAAGCAAGGCAACTGCAGAACCACAAACGCTGCTATCCACTGCCAGAGTTGGGCCTCAGGATTCATTGGTTGTCGTGATAACTGTGTCTATGTAAACTTCTCATATTCCTCCTCCTCTGCTGAGCTACTCAGCTGCATGCCTCTGGGTTTACACCAAGTGTTATCTACTACCTCATCATCATCCTCTGTGTTCTCCCACTCCTAGCCCCGAGAAGAGTCATCCTCCTCCTCTTCCTGCCTTGACAGCACATTACAGTCCACGGGCTCCTCAAATATCTGAGTCTCATTATAAATGAATCACCTTCACCAACGCTGTTAACGTCTGTTGAAGAGGGTTTGGTTTATGTTCGGCAAAACTTCGTCCGGCCATAGATCTACTTCAGAACAAATTTGGCTCATCGGTGCAGATGATTTCCTAAATTTGACTCTGTGAATGTTTAGAGCAGACCTTTAATACCCATGGAATAGAATGAGTGAAGAGATCCTCAGACCCAGTCATCTGTGGTTCCCCACAGTCATTTGGGCGCTTGGAGAGTTGTGGTGTGGGGGAAAAAAAGTTAATTGGGGTGCCAGCACTGAGTACTGTACTGTGTGTGATGTTAAGGTGGAGGAAGAGGAACAGAGGCCACTTGATTCAGCGCTAACCATCTACTGGAGGCCATGTTATTTTTGGCCCTCATCTACAAAGCGTACTGTTGTATGGCTTCCAAAAAAAGGGAGCAGAGTTGACCATCCAGTAACAGAAGTTTTAAAAATGCTGCACAAATTCTGACTGCAGCAAATCAAACCAACTTCTCATCATACCTGTCTCACAACTCTAAACAGCAATTCAGTACTTTCAATTCTATCCTGCGTCCACAAGTTCCCCCTCCATCTCCTCTCAGCTGAATACTTTGCCTCACCACCTGTGAACTTGGCACAATAACATCCCACCTCATTCCAAACTTTACAAGTCTTCCATCACAAGCATAACCCACCTCTTCAACCTGTCACTAACAACTGATGTCTTCCATCCTGATTGAAACATACCTCGATCACATCCATCCTCAAAAAGCCCACCCTTGACCCATCCTCTGTGTCTTCCTATCGCCCGATATAATTTCTCCGTATGCCATCAAACTACTGGAAAAACACGTCCATTTTGAACTGTCCTCCCAACTCTCCTCTTGCTCCCTCTTTGATCGCGTAGAATCTGACTTTGAACCACACCCTTACACTGAAACTGCCTTGGCTAAAGTCAACAATGACCTAATACCCGCCAAATGAAAGCGAAGCGAGTTTGTCCTTCTCTTTCTCCTGGACCTGGCATCTGTCTTTGATACAGTGGACCATTCACTCTTACTAGAAACTTTCTGATCTGTTGACATTATAGACTTGGCCCATTGTTGGATCTCCTGATACCTAGCAGACAGGACATTCAGTGTCTCCCACTCGCACACCATCTCATCTCACCCCCTATGTGTCGTTGTCCACCAAGGTTCAGTTGTAGGATTGGGAACCATGCTTAGAGGGCGCACTCGCGCACTCACTCACTCTTAAAGGGATTTGCCCGCATCTACCTAAAGTATTCCCATCATATAACTGGGAGACACCTTCTATTTAAAGCTTCTCCTCCAATATGGAGGTGCCTGAGCTATGCTGTTAAGTTTGCCTCGCATGCTTGCTAGTTGTCAGGTTCCCCAGGTCTGTCTGTCTGCTTGTCTACCCTGTACCCATCTGCTCTTACCTGTCTGTGTCCATCTGCTTGAACCTGTCTGCGCTCTTCTGTCCATCAGCCGGTCCAGATCGCACCTGCCAGTGCTTTTCTGTTCATCAGCCTGTCCGATCTGCACCCATGGTTCCAGAGTTTCTACAGTGACTGCAAGTCTGCATTTTTCATCCCTTCTTTGGGCCTTAGCAGCTTACCCGCTGTAGGGGGTCAGCTGCCACATTCTGTAGGTCAGCCGTGGAGTAGCACCTGGTGCCACCTCTTTGTACCTCCCTGGGTCGCAGTTTTGCCTGCTGCCACTTGTCCGAGTAGGGATTTGGTAGGCCACCCAGTTACGCCCCTTCCAGGCTTTCAGAGGGATACGGAACAGTGATTGCACCACCTTGCCCGTTACAGTCTCCATCTGCTGGGTTGGCTGTAGTGGAAGAGATGTCAGTCCACGCTATACTAATTCTACTTTATTGCGATTGATGCCACTTGTTGGTGTCTGCCACTAATTGTTGTAAATGTGCAGACTCCTGGTTGGGTCTCCTTCATGCATTTTCCTGTAGCAGTAGGCCTCCGAGACCGTCAGGCCTCCACTTCCTTGTACTCAACTACCCGTGTTACTATCCTTAAATTTTTCTGACAATGGTAGTCTAGAAAACTGATATTTGTGCCTCCTGAGTGTGGCTCAGCATGAAAGCATGTAGAGATGTCCCAGCAAAAGGCCCCTACACCGATCCCTCACCCACCTTGTCTTACTGTGACGTTCATAGGAAAGCTGTAAATGCTGTCCCAGACCCTTATTCCTCATGCTTGGCTGATTGCTGCAGTTCCATGCTGCATTTTGTACTGTGCGTGAATTAAGGCCACTTTCCTGGTGTCTGTCCCTCATTTGATGTGTTTTGACAGCATTTCAGGCTGTTCTAAGGTGTTGTGCATGTGTTTATTTTTGCCTACTATTGACTATAATGGCATTCTGCGTCTGAGAGGTATAATTTATAGATATATCGAGAACAAGGAAACTGCTAAACAAGCAGAGCCCAATGCAAGTCCGTAACTGGGGGTTCTCTTTACAGGCTTAAGTCAAACTTTCAGTCCTACGGAGCCTATTAGGGGAAACATGGAATATATAGCGAGTAAATACAGCCTGATGTTTCAGTAATGTAATGCACCCAGTCCATCTCCAGCTCCTTATCAATAGGGTCACAAGGATATTATTGAATAATGTCCGCAGTGTTGGCATAATCGTGTATTGATGCTATCAGGTATACCCCTTATCTGGATATTTTTGTGATTTTCTTGGTCATCAACGATATCAACCCTTTAAGGATCAGGGGTATTTCCATTTTTGCGTTTCCATTTTTTGCTCCCCTTCTTCCCACGGCCATAACTTTTTTATTTTTCTGTCAATATGGCCATGTTAGGATATGGCTTTTTTCGGGATGAGTTGTATTTTTGAATGGCAGCATTGATTTTACCGTATCATGTACTGAGAAACGGGAAAAAAATATCAAATGTGCAAATCCACAATTGTTTTTTGGATTTTTTTTTCCATGTTCCCTAAATGCTAAAACTGCCTTGCCATTATGATCATTACGAGTTCATGGACACCAAACATGTCTAGGTTCTTTTTTTATTTAAGCAGTGAAAAAAAATTACAAAGTTTGTGAAAAAAAGACGGATTTTGGTAAGAACTTACCTGTAAAATCCTTTTCAGCGAAGGAAGGAAAGGAGACACACTTGTTCATAACTAGTGGGTAGGCGGAGCCCAGATAGGATTGACACCTCAGATTAAAAAGAGTGTTGACCGGCCCCTCCAGCTCGGGCTCCTCCTACTCAGCTCTTTAGTCGTACCCAAGCTTAAGGAAGAACAATATCACCAGCGAAGCAACATAACCCCTTCTGAAGGACTTCAGAGAAAAAACATAAGAGTACAGGTTATGCATGCATTTGGCAAAAATCACACAGTTCCAGGTACTACTCACTGAACCTGACTACTGCGATAAGCTGGCAATGCTGGAACAGAGCCGTAGCGCGTCGACCTCAGTCCAGATAATCGCTATCAGAGAAGGGTCACGCTGCATCTGTAAATACAACAACACACTTCTGCCATGGGAGGGAGCTGTGTCTCCTTTCCTTCCTACGCTGAAAAGGATTTTACAGGTAAGTTCTTACCAAAATCCGTCTTTCAGCAGCAGGTGGAAGGAAAGGAGACACACTAGTTCATAACTAGTGGGACGTCCCAAAGCAGTCCAAAAATTAGGGTGGGAAAAAAACAAAATAGGCAGAAACCCAACAACCTAGATAAATGCGCCACAGGCGCCAAATACAAGTTAACTAAAAACTTTAAATTACTGCTGCCTGCAGGACCCTACGTCCTAAGGCCGCATCAGCGGAAGCACTGACGTCCACCTTATAAAACTTTGTAAATGTGTGGAAGGAACGCCAGGTCGCCGCTCGGCAGAGCTGAGCTGCCGAAACCCTTGATGAAAGGCCCACGATGAAGCCACGGCCCTCGTGGAGTGAGCTCGAATCTTAATCGGGCAAGGTTCGCCTTTAAGACGGTAAGCCTCCAAAATGGCCGACCGAATCCAACGAGCTATAGAGTCCTTGGAAACTCGTTGATCACGCCTACGACCTGCTGTAATCACAAACAGAGAATCTGACTTTCGAAAACCTTGAGTAATAGACAAATAGAACTTCAAGGCCCGCACTTAATCCAATTTGTGCAAGTCCCGTTCCTTTGCATAAAGCGAGGGCAACACAATATCCTGGTTAACATGAAATTGCGACACCACCTTAGGTAGAAAGTCGCTCCGTGTGCGAAGCACTACTCGATCCGGGTAAAACTCCAGGAAAGGAGGCGAGCAGAAAAGAGCTGCCAACTCAGAAACCCTTCTTAAAGAGGTTACCGCCACTAAGAAGGCAACCTTCCAAGAAAGTAAAGAAAGGTTAGCAGAACCCATAGGCTCAAAAGGTACATGCTGAAGAGCCTCCAAGACAAGGTTGAGCCGCCAAGGAGACACAGGCGCCTTCCGCGGTGGAAACTGACGGGTTACTCCGCGAAAAAAGGAACGTACGTCCCTACGCGAGGCGATAGCCTTCCGAAACAGCAAGGACAGGGGAGAAACCTGACCTTTCAGAGTGCTAACTGCCAAACCTTTGTCCAGTCCGTACTGCAGCAAAGCCAACAAATTGGGAATGGAAAAAAATCCTCAGATTCCTTGAAGAACCCGACCACCACGAAAAGAAGGCTTCCCAAGTCTTGTGATAAATCTTAGTAGTAGCCGGACCTCTGCAGCTCGCAGAGTGGTAATGACTTCGGCTGAAAAACCTCTACGGGTCAATATTTTGGTCTCAAGAGCCACGCCGTCAAACGCAGAAACTTCAAGTCCGGATGACGAACGGGCCCCTGGGTTAACCGGTCCGGGCGAGGAGGAAGTGGGAATGGCGGTGCCGCCAAAAGCGACACCAGTGTTGAGAACCACGTCCTCCTTGGCCCATCCGGGGCTATCAACATAGCCGGAATTCTCTCCAGTCTGATCCGACGCAGCACCAGAGGAAGTAAAGATATCGGCGGAAACACATAGACTAGCTCGAAATGGTCCCACGGAGCCACCAGAGCAACCACCGCCAGAGCCTTCGGGTCCTTGTACCTGGACATGAAGGTCGGTAGTTTGGCATTGAACCTGGATGCCATCAAATCTACTTGGGGAGTTCCCCAACGGGAGCACAGCAGTGCAAACATTTTCGGATGAAGACTCCATTCTCCAGGATCCATCTTCTCGCGACTGAGGAAGTCCGCCGTGGTATTCTGGACTCCTGGAATGTGAATCGCAGAGATGGCTGGAACCCTGCTCTCGGCCCATAGCAGGATCCGAGACACCTCCATCATGAGCTTGGAGCTCCTTGTCCCGCCTTGGTGGTTGATATACGCGACCGCCGTCGCGTTGTCTGTCTGCACTCGGACTGGCAGACCGCTCAAAGGGACCGTCCAGTGTTGGAGGTAAAGGAAAATTGCCCTCAATTCCAGGATGTTGATAGGTAGAACAGAATCTTCCGATGACCATACTCCCTGGATCCAAAGATCGTTCCAGACACCCCCCAGCCCGTCAGGCTGGCATCGGTGGTTATGACCGACCACCTCGGAGGGAGGAAAGATTTCCCCAGGGATAACGCTCCTGGACGTAACCACCATCCTAGGGATTCTCGCACCCTGTGAGAGATGATGACGCTGCAATCCAGAGAAGCTTGCGATCGATCCCAACGACTCAGAATGAGCCTTTGGAGGGCCCTGGAATGAAATTGGGCAAACGGAAGTGCCTCCATGGATGCCACCATCAAACCCAGAAGGCGCATACACTTCCGAAGGGACATTGCTGTCGCAGACTTCATAATCTGTACATGTCGGAAGAGACATGCCCGCTTGTCTGGAGGAAGGGACACCACCGTCCATACCGTGTCGAAATGCATCCCCAAAAACAGGATTGACTGCGACGGTTCCAGAGACGACTTCTCCCAATTGACCAGCCACCCGAAATCCTCCAGGAGCTGAAGGGATAGATTGCGAGCCGTCCCCGCCTCCTCCTTTGAGGACGCCACAATCAAAAGATCGTCCAGGTAGGGAAATCGTAACCCCCTGTCTTTGAAGAATTGCCATGAGGGGCGCCAGAATTTTTGTAAAAACTCTGGGCGCCGAGGCCAAGCCGAATGGCAGAGCCACAAACTGGTAATGGTCCTGACCCATGGCAAAACGAAGGAAGCGCCGGTGAGCCCTTCCGACGGGAACATTTGGGTGTAGACATGCCGATTCAATCTTTGAGATCCAGAATAGGGCGAAATTTGTCCTCCTTTTTGGGGACCACAAAGAGGTTGGAATAAAAATCCTCTTCCCCGGTCCTCTGCGGAACCGGTATCACCACACCCTTCTGCAGAAGGGAATCGACCTCTCGTAGCAGAGCGGCAAATAGTTCGGCTCTGACGGAATGCGAGATTCGCAAAAACTGTCCGGGGGTCGAGAAAGAAACTCTATGAAGTAGCTTGCCAACACAACCTGTGTCACCCAGGCGTCCGACACACGGGAGACCCAAGTCGGTTTGAATTGAAGTAAACGACCCTCCACTCGAGAGAGACCCAGACGTCAGACCGCTTTAGCGGGTTTTTTGCCAGCTTCTGTCTTAATGGAAGTTCTGTTTCCAGGGTATGCGGAATTTCTGAGAATTCCCCTTTTTTTTTTTTTTTTAAAAAAGAGAGAACGACCCAAACCCCCAGAGGGTTGACCGGATCATCCCCTGAACCGAAAGGACCGCCAACAACTACCGGCACTAGTCCTGCCAGACGCAGAAGTCACAGCTCTGCACTGCGGTAAAGCTGTTTCTTTTGCCTCAGCAATCAGCTCTGTGAGGTCAGATTCAAATAGCTGACCACTTTGTAAGCTAAAGATAGCAAACCCTGCTTGGAAACCGCGTTCCACTGTCTAAGCCACAGTGCTCTTCTGACTGTGACTGCCGAGGATTGCGCCCTGGATAGCAGTGACGCAGTATCCTTCAACTTGAAAAGCCCATCTACCTCGATAGAGGGGATCCATCTTGTCACGCCGTCCGTAGACGGTCCAAATGGCTCAGGGAAACTTTACAAGTACACATAGATCCTTAATACTGAATCCATGACCCGCGGCCTCGCAGATGGATATTGTTGTCCATTTTTTCTGCCCAGCAGGTCCTGCAGACTCGCCTTCCTTTACCAGGAAGATTTGCTAAGCTGGGATAAAGGGACATTCACTTCAGGAGATCCAATTAACAATCAACTCCGTAGAAGACGGATACAGTTTGTAAAGCCGTCGCGACCTATGCGACTCCTGAAGCATCCGGGCCGACTTACCAGGACGTCTGGTTACCTCTCTCCGGTAACTGTAACGCCCTCATGGCTCCATTAGTACGGTCCATGAGAGAGGCAGAGTGTCCCTGCCGATCCTCCTTGTCCGAAACGGACATCTTCGCTACGCGAGAAGGAAGGCACCGATTTGTGTCGCTTCCTTGAGAGGATCTAGCTGACACTCCATAACCTAGAAGGTCAGACAGGCCATCAATAGAAACTAGCGAGGGCCTCCATTTTGACACCACTGGAACCTCTGCGCATGACGCCGTCGAGGTTTGCGTGTCAGATAGTCCGCATCTGACATGTCCTTGCACAGTATATGGCAGGTTAAACCTGTCAGTAACTAGAACAGTGTGTTTCTTAAAGAAAAAACAATCGCTGAAGGGTTAAAGCTCTTTAAGAGAGAGCTACCCCAGCATTAAGAGTTAACCGCCTAAGAAGGGGTTAAAATAGCAGACTCCCCACAACCTTGATAATGAAAAAGGTGTGCGAGTCCCAAGTGCCTCTTATAAGGCAGCAGCTGTAGGACAGTTATGCCACACTAACAGAAAAACGTTCCACAAGATCGCTAAAAAATTGCGCTGTTTTGTATATCGCAATGACCGCCAAAGTTGTTAAGGAGATCGCTAACCGCTTATGCGATGTTAATGAGATCGCCCAGATTGGCAGCTACTAGCGACATTAAAAAATGATCACACAAACGATCGCATTAGTATGCGTCGTTATCAGGATCGTTAGTGGGAACGTATAGTGGCAGTATTAAAATCACAGACTCCCCACAAACTCTTTATTATTATTGAAAGAGTGTGCGAGCCCCTTATGCGATAACAGCCGCAGGACAGCACAGTCTGTCATTCATTAGTGCCCCAGAAGGAAGAGCTGAGTAGGAGGAGCCCGAGCTGGAGGGGCCGGTCAACACTCTTTTTAATCTGAGGTGTCAATCCTATCGGGGCTCCGCCTACCCACTAGTTATGAACTAGTGTGTCTCCTTTCCTTCCACCTGCTGCTGAAAAATTATGTTGTCATTTTCCGAGACCCGTAGTGTCTCCATTTTTCAGGATCTCGGGCCGGGTGAGGGCTTATTTTTTGCGTGCGGATCTGACGTTTTTACTGATATCATATTGGGGTGTATACGATCTTCTGATTCCCCGTTATTTCAATGTTGCCGTGGCCAAAAAAACATAATTCTGACATCTCAATTTTTTTTTGCTACGCCGTTTACCGATTGGATTAATTCTATTTATTTATTGATAGATTGGGCGATTCTGAACGCTGCGATCACAAATTTGTGTATATTTGATTTTTTTATTGTTTTATTTTGAATAGTGTGAAAGGGGGAGATTTGAACTTTTATATTAGTTTTACATTATTTTACACTTTTTTTTCCTTTTGACTTGCTTCAATAGTCCCCATGCAGACTGCGGCTCATCATGTGTATGTAACAGAGCGCTGTCCCATCCTGATGTCTTCATGTAACTGCTCTTCCCTGCATTACTGCGTTGAGCCAGCAGGGAGAGCAGTGATGCAGTCAAGTCTAACACTGATTGGACGCAGCGCAGCCAATCAGGTTTAGTCTTGTTTGTGTCTTCTCCTCTGCTGTACAGCACAGCTCAAGTAAAGTGTCATGCTGTGAATTATAAAGAGCACGCCCCTCTCCTCCGCCGCACCACCCCAGGCACAGTGTAAGGAGAAGAGGGAGACACACGGCCCCCTGGTGGTGCAGCACAAAAGTGAGTCTGATCTATGCACCTGACTACATGATCATCAAATATAAATGAGGGCCTCTGCCAAACCTAACAGTGAGTGACAAAAATGGAGAGGGGCTTCAGTCATGGGTGATAGAGGGGGCTAAGTCACCTAGGGATGAATGAAGGCCCCATTCCCTTATTTCTCCTATTACTCCTGACTGAGTCCCTAGTATAACTCCTAACTGACTGCCCCTGAGCCCCTCTCCCTGTATCACTCCTGACTGACTGAGCCCTCTCCCTGTATCACCCCTGACTGACTGAGCCCCCTCTCCCTGTATCACCCCTGACTGACTGAGCCCCTCTCCCTGTATCACCCTGACTGACTGAGCCCCTCTCCCTGTATCACCCTGACTGACTGAGCCCCTCTCTCTGTATCACCCTGACTGACTGAGCCCCTCTCCCTGTATCACCCCTGACTGACTGAGCCCCCTCTCCCTGTATCACCCCTGACTGACTGAGCCCCTCTCCCTGTATCACCCCTGACTGACTGAGCCCCCTCTCCCTGTATCACCCCTGACTGACTGAGCCCCTCTCCCTGTATAACCCCTGACTGACTGAGCCCTCTCCCTGTATCATCCCTGACTGACTGAGCCCCTCTCCCTGTATCATCCCTGACTGACTGAGCCCCTCTCCCTGTATCACCCCTGACTGACTGAGCCCCTCTCTCTGTATCACCCTGACTGACTGATCCCCTCTCCCTGTATCACCCCTGACTGACTGAGCCCCTCTCCCTGTATCACCCTGACTGACTGAGCCCCCTCTCCCTGTATCACCCCTGACTGACTGAGCCCCCTCTCCCTGTATCACCCCTGACTGACTGAGCCCCCTCTCCCTGTATCACCCCTGACTGACTGAGCCCCCTCTCCCTGTATCACCCCTGACTGACTGAGCCCCTCTCCCTGTATCACCCTGATGCACTAAAGGTTTTTTCCCCCATCAGTAAGAAAATGAGGCCCTTCATAAGAAGACATGGCCTTATAGGTAGCAGGGAGCTTTCCATGAAATTCACTAATAACACCATACATAAGTGATCTAGGGCCCCAGCACTATTAGTGGGGACATTCACATAATGGATTTGCTGCAGAAATTCTACTATGGAAATCCCACAGCAAATTAACAGTGGAAATATCCACACAGATATTGTGGCGATATTGCTGCATTTACTACTATGTAATGTCGCATCTTTACCACTGACCTGATCCTTTGTATTGCAAAGGATAAAATCGGTGGTGAATATCCGCAGCATGAATTGACAAATTGTTTATGTCAAATCTCCATCGATCAATTCATGCTGCGGATTTTCTCAGCATATGGATGAGATGTCATTAACCCCATCCACTGCGCTGGTGCTATAAAACATTGGGTTACTGGTTAATACACATCAGGGGACCTTTATCATTGAGTCTGCACCAAAATGTGGGCGCCAAACCCCTTTCTATAACATTAGGAAGTGTAGTATATTATACCCTGATATTAGCGTGTTTTACCACACAACTGGTGGTTTTCTATTTATTTCTATGTAGCTACATAGCGGGCCCCAAGAATGATTTTGTCTGGTGGCCCAAGGTGCTCCAGTCCGACGCTGATCCGACTACTTGTGCTATATAGATGAATGTTGCAGCTCTGCTCTATGTAGAAGATATGCTCACTTCCTATGAGTGACAACCGCTGGGCGGTGCTCATAGCTATCTGTCTATGACAACCACAGGGGACTCCAGCTGACCCCGGGTTGTCATGCCAACCTATCGCCGACCCGCGGTCATGTGACACGGCGCTGATGGGAGGAGGTAATGATGCGCTTTCTGCGCGAGTATATTAAATGCAGCTGTCAGAGTTTGACAGCGCCATTTTACATGTCGAGAGCCTTGGGTAGATCACGATTCCACCCACGGATGTTAGGGGCACATGTCAACTGATCAGGTGTGGGCTCATCCCTGGAGTCCGCACCAAACAGGGGGAGGCGTCCAATGATGGACACTGCCAATGATTGGACATTAAGGGGTTAAGCAGACTGTTTATTTGCTGGCTGTGAAGATCCAGTGTTTGTTTATGAGCATAAATAACCCAAAGTTGATTTCCATGTAAAACATTTCCCACATTAAGAATATGAAATAGCCTTCTCCCCTGTGTGAATTCTCTGATGTTTTTTAAGAGTTTTTTTCTCAGCAAAACATTTCCCACATTCTGAACATGAATAAGGCTTCTCCCCTGTGTGGGTTCTTAGGTGTCTAACAAAACCAAATTTCTGGTTAAAACATTTCCCACATTCTGAACATGAAAAAGGCTTCTCCCCTGTGTGGGTTCTTAGGTGTCTAACAAAACCAGATTTCTGGTTAAAACATTTCCCACATTCTGAACATAAAAAAGGCTTCTCCCCTGTGTGGGTTCTTAGGTGTCTAACAAAACCAGATTTCTGGTTAAAATATTTCTCACATTCTGTACACGAAAAAGGCTTCTCCCCTGTGTGAATTCTCAGATGTTTTTTTAAACTTCTTTTCTGAGCAAAACATTTCCCACATTCTGAACATGAAAAAGCCTTCTCCCCTGTGTGGGTTCTCTGGTGGTCATCAAGATGCCATTTCTGTTTAAAACATTTCCCACATTCTGAACATGAAAAAGGCTTCTCCCCTGTGTGGACTCTCTGGTGGCCATCAAGATGCGATTTCCGTTTAAAACATTTCTCACATTCTGAACATGAAAAAGGCTTCTCCCCTGTGTGGATTCTTTGGTGTTTAACAACATCTGATTTCTCTATAAAACATTTCCCACATTCTGAACATGAAAAAGGCTTCTCCCCTGTGTGAATTCTCAGATGTTTTTTAAAATTTCTTTTCTCTGTAAAACATTTCCCACATTCTGAACATGAAAAAGGCTTCTCCCCTGTGTGGGTTCTCAGATGTTTTTTAAAATTTCTTTTCTCTGTAAAACATTTCCCACATTCTGAACATGAAAAAGGCTTCTCCCTGTGTGGGTTCTCTGGTGGTCATCAAGATGCGATTTCCGTTTAAAACATTTCCCACATTCTGAACATGAAAAAGGCTTCTCCCCTGTGTGGGTTCTCCGATGTCTATCAAGAAGCGCTTTCTGGTTAAAACATTTCCCACACTTAGAACAAGACAAGCTATTCTTCGCTGTGTGAATTTTTTGATGTTTAAGAAAAGACTTTTCGAGGGGAAAACTATTTCCATATTCTGAAACTGAAAATGGCTTATTTGCTTTGTGAGAAGTTTGTTTTTGAATGCTTATTTTGTGACTTCGATTTTCCTTAGTAGTCGGTAATGAATCAGAAGACAGGACCTGTTTCAAAGGATCAGATGACAGATCTTTGCTGTGAAGGGATGATGGTATATCTGGAGTAATGGCAATCACTTCAATTGTATCCTGTGGGATCTTTAGATTATCTGATTTAAGAATTGAAGATGTCAGTTGTCCCTCTGATCTGCTGGTACAGTCATCTGCTAAAAATAAAACCAGTTATTAGTTTTGAATAAAATATCTTTACATTTTATATTTTTGAACATTTCTACTTAAACGGTCTGTGAAAATGTCAAGTTATGCAAAAATATTGAATTATTCACCAAGACAATGACAGTTCTCAGTCTAATAGAAGGCCTCATAGCATGAACTGTTTGTTCATTCTGCCTCCCAAATATGGAATAAAAAGCTACCAATGTGATGTAGGCGAAAATAATACCAATAAAAACTCCTATTTATCTAACAAAAAACAAATGACCCACTCAGGTCCATCATCTGTCAATGGAAAAACAGAGGTGTCCAAATTATTAGTAGCTCAAACGATCCTGAAAAGCAACATGGCTTCCATAAACCAGTCCAGCAATATCTGCTCTTCCAAAGTCAAATCTCCCCCTCGCTTCTGAGCCTTGCAGTGTGCGCAAACCACATTTAGCATCCATGAGTTTGGCATTACTATACTGAGAAGAACCCACTTACTTTACGGTGTGTGTGTCTCCTGGAGCACAATCTGGACACTATATGTTGGGTAATAAAATAGCAAAAGTGCAATTTTCACTCAGCAATCTTCTTCAATAAAAACGGGTAACTAGTGGTGAAACCTCTCTGGGCAGAGGCGTATCTAGGCTTTCTGGCACCCGGGGCAAGAATTCGTTTCGGCGCCCCCCCCGCACACATGCGATTTTCACACTTAGTCATGTACCGACGAGCTGCTCTCCCTAATGCTCTCAATGTTTAGTGAAAAACTGAGAGAAGCAGGAGGAGAAGCTCGTTGTCACAGGACCATAAGTATGAAAATGGCATGAGTGAAGTGTCCATGTGATGACTACTGGAACCTGCAGAGCTGAATCCTGACATTGCAGCTTCTGAATTCTCACAACGAATGCACTGCACACTTTTAGGATTCTCCCTTACCGGTGGCAAGAGTACACGGTCATGTCAGCACAAGCATGTGGTTTATATACTTCTGGCCACATTCCGACTAGACGTGCCCGGCCTCGCTCCATTCATTTTCATTGAGTGAGGCCACACACGTCTAGTCAGCATGTGACCGCATGTATGTAAATCACCGGCACGAGAGAATCCTGACAGCGAGCAGTGCGCACTGTGAGAATTCTGAAAACTGACTAATTCTCATGTTTTTATTTATGTTAGGAGCATTAAAGGGGTTGTCCAGGTTTGTGCTGAGTCTGCAGTCATTCTATGTGACACAGACCTGGAGAACCCCTTTAACGCTCCTAACAAATAAAAACATGAGAATTAGTCAATTTCACAAATAATATTTACATCCAGGTACCTTATAGATGACGCTGTCTCTGGAGTCGTTCTCCTTTTCTTCATCTTGTCCAGATCCCATGATGAGTTTTCTCATCCACAGTCGTCTCTGCAGACCTCCATCTTCTCCGCTCTTCTGCACCAACTCTCCACACAATGCCCTTAAAGACAGAAGAGTCATTATAATGCCCCTAAATAAAAATATCTGCAATATACTGTCACCTCACACTATTCCCCTCCCTCCTCACACTGTCTCCTCTCACATCCCCCCTGTTCAGCATACTGTCTCCTTATATATTTACCCCCTCACTATACAGGTCCTTCTCAAAAATTAGCATATAGTTCTAAATTTCATTATTTTCCATAATGTAATGATTACAATTAAACTTTCATATATTTTAGATTCATTACACACCAACTGAAATTTGTCAGGTCTTTTATTGTTTTAATACTGATGATTTTGGCATACAACTCCTGATAACCCAAAAAACCTGTCTCAAAAAATTAGTATATCAAGAAAAGGTTCTCTAAACGACCTATTACCCTAATCTTCTGAATCAACTAATTAACTCTAAACACATGCAAAAGATTCCTGAGGCTTTTAAAAACTCCCTGCCTGGTTCATTACTCAAAACTCCCATCATGGGTAAGACTAGCGACCTGACTGATGTCAAGAAGGCCATCATTGACACCTCAAGCAAGAGAGTAAGACCCAGAAAGAAATTTCTCAACATATAGGCTGTTCCCAGAGTGCTGTATCAAGGCACCTCAATGGGAAGTATGTTGGAAGGAAACAATGTGGCAGAAAACGCTGTACAACGAGAAGAGGTGACCGGACCCTGAGGAAGATTGTGGAGAAGGACCGATTCCAGACCTTGGGGGACCTGAGGAAGCAGTGGACTGAGTCTGGTGTAGAAACATCCAGAGCCACCGTGCACAGGCGTGTGCAGGAAATGGGCTACAGGTGCCGCATTCCCCAGGTAAAGCCACTTTTGAACCATAAACAGCGGGAGAAGCGCCTGACCTGGGCTACAGAGAAGCAGCACTGGACTGCTGCTAAGTGGTCCCAAGTACTTTTTTCTGATGAAAGCAAATTTTGCATGTCATTCGGAAATCAAGGTGCCAGAGTCTGGAGGAAGACTGAGGAGAAGGAAATGCCAAAATGCCTGAAGTCCAGTGTCAAGTACCCACAGTCAGTGATGGTGTGGGGTGCCATGTCAGCTGCTGGTGTTGGTCCACTGTGTTTCATCAAGGGCAGGGTCAATGCAGCTAGCTATCAGGAGATTTTGGAGCACTTCATGCTTCCATCGGCTGAAATGCTTTATGGAGATGAAGATTTCATTTTTCAGCACAACCTGGCACCTGCTCACAGTGCCAAAACCACTGGTAAATGGTTTACTGACCATGGTATTACTGTGCTCAATTGGCCTGCCAACTCTCCTGACCTGAACCCCATAGAGAATCTGTGGGATATTGTGAAGAGAAAGTTGAGAGACGCAAGACCCAACACTCTGGATGAGCTTAAGGCCGCTATCGAAGCATCCTGGGCCTCCATAACACCTCAGCAGTGTCACAGGCTGATTGCCTCCATGCCACGCCGCATTGAAGCAGTCATTTCTGCAAAAGGATTCCCGAACAAGTATTGAGTGCATAACTGAACATTATTATTTGATGGTTTTTTTTGTTTGTTTTAAAAAACACTTATTTTTTGGAAGGTTGAAATATGTTAATTTTTTGAGACAGGTTTTTTGGGTTATCAGGAGTTGTATGCCAAAATCATCAGTATTAAAACAAGAAAAGACCTGACAAATTTCAGTTGGTGTGTAATGAATCTAAAATATATGAAAGTTTAATTGTAATCATTACATTATGGAAAATAATGAAATTTAGAACTATATGCTAATTTTTTTGAGCAGGACCTGTATAGTGAGGGGGTGTCTGCACACATCCCATCACCCTCACTCCCCATACTGTGTCCACATACATTCACCCGTTCACTCCCCACACTGTCTGCAACCATCCCCCATACTGTTTCCTCATACATACATACTCTTCAGTACCCTCAAATCCCCCCACACATATTAAATACCCCCATCCCCACTCCAAATCCCCGGCCCCCACACATAAAATAGCCCCCCCATCCCCACTCCAAATCCCCCCACACATAAAATAGCCCCTCATCCCCACTCCAAATCCCCCCACACATAAAATAGCCCCCCATCCCCACTCCAAATCCCCCCACACATAAAATAGCCCCCCATCCCCACTCCAAATCCCCCCACACATAAAATAGCCCCTCATCCCCACTCCAAATCCCCCCACACATAAAATAGCCCCCCCATCCCCACTCCAAATCCCCAGCCCCCACACATAAAGTAACCCCCCATCCCCACTCTAAATTCACCCCCCCATACACACACATTATGCCCCCCCCATCTTCGGTGGTCTCTTCAGCTCCATATTGGAGCACACTTACCACCAGCGTTCCCCCACCTTGCAGCCGCCGGCCAGTGACGTCAGCAGCGTGATCACATGACCTGATCACGCTGCTGGCGTCGCTCTGACCCGTAGTCAGAGCTTCAATACGCCAGTGCAATTGATTCTCCTGGGAGCCGGCACGCAGCAGCTTCTCTGCGCTGGCTGTCAGCTTGACAGCCGGCACAGGGAACCGCCGACTCTCAGGCCGGGGGCGGCAGAACACAGCCACGGGGGAGACACTGCGGACCGCCGCATTAGGCGGCCCGACTGCGCCCCCCTGCCGGCTGCGCCCGGGGCACCTGCCCCGGCTGCCCCCCCCTAGATACGCCCCTGTCTCTGGGGTTATTAGAGTATGGGGCTCGGTGGCTCAATCTCAACTATTGCGATGGCCAATATTTTCTGTCAGAGGAATTTCAAGAGGAAATATTGGACATTTAAAGAGAACTTTTTATAATAGTGCAGAGCTGAGATGTCTTAAATTTAGATCTCGGGCATTTGTTAGAAGAAATGTGGACCTTTTATAAAGGCTACCAGGGAGTTGTAGACTCACAGAAGTGAGGCAAGACAATCCCACCACAATCAAACCATTATAGACATTTTTATATTCTATGTTGCATCTCTAACAACAACATATGTTTGAGGGGAGAACTTCAACACTAAACTGGAGTTGCACTCATTTATGGTTGACAATTGGAGCTACTACGAGTCCTGACCAGAAGAGTAAATAAAGTATTAGCGCCCCCATTTCAGGAGAGATTGTGCAGTAATCTGAAAACCTTAGGATCGAAAACATAATGTAATTATGACGTGGAGTGAATCCATGATATCAGGGCTCGAGCCATGCCAACACATCTCCTGCAGACGTGAATAAATGTATATTACAGCTTAGAGATATATCATGGCACAGGAGTAATGGTTTTTATGTACTTTATCGTGATCCTGTTTGAAGTTAGTCAGTTTCAAAAGTAAATGAAAAGTCAGTTTAACCCTTAGTGACAGAGCCATTTTGCAGCTTAATGACCGGGCCAATTTTTACAATTCTGACCACTGTCACTTTATGAGGTTATAACTCTGGAACCCTTTAACGAATCCAGCTGATTCTGAGATTGTTTTTTCGTGACATATTGTACTTCACGTTAGTGGTAAACAATTTTTTATCTGACTTGCGCTTATTTATGAAAAAAACGGAAACATGGCGAAAATTTTGAAAATTTAGCAATTTTCAAATTTTCAACTTTTATGCCCTGAAATCAGAGAGATATGTCACACAAATTTCTTAATAAATAACATTTCCCACATGTCTACTTTACATCAGCACAATTTTGTGAACAAAATTTTTTTTTTGTTACGAAGTTATAAGGGTTAAAAGTTGACCAGCAATTTCTCATTTTTACAACACCATTTTTTTTTTAGGGACCACCTCACATTTAAAGTCACTTTGAGGGGTCTATATGATAGAAAATACCCAAAATGGACACCATTCTAAAAACTGCACCCCCCATGGTGCTCAAAACCACATTCAAGAAGTTTATTAACCCTTTACGTGCTTCACAGGAACTGAAGCAATGTGGAAGGAAAAAATTAACATTTAACTTTTTTTGCAAAAGCTTTACTTCGGAACCAATTTTTTTTATTTTCACAAGTGTTAAAAGAAAAAAATGAACCATAAAATTTGTTGTGCAATTTCTCCTGAATACGCCGATACCCCATATGTGGGGGTAAACCACTTTTTGGGCGCATGGCAGAGGTCGCAAGGGAAGGAGCACCGTTTGACTTTTTCAATGCAGAATTGGCTGGACGCCATGTCGCGTTTAGAGAGCCCTGATGTGCCTAAACAGTGGAAACCCCCCACAAGTGACCCCATTTTGGAAACTAGACCCCTTAAGGAACTTATCTAGATGTGTGGTGAGCACTTTGAACCTCCAAGTGCTTCACAGAAGTTTGTAACGTAGAGCCGTGAAAATAAAAAATCATATTTTTTCCACAAAAACGATCTTTTCACCCCAATTTTTATTTTCCCAAGGGTAACAAGACCCCAAAAGTTTTTGTAAAATTTGTCCTAAGTACGCTGATACCCCATATGTGGGGGTAAACCACTGTTTGGGTGCATGGCAGAGCTTGGAAGGGAAGGAGCACCGTTTGACTTTTTTCAACGCAGAATTGGCTGGACGCCATGTCGCGTTTATAGAGGCCCTGATGTGTCTAAACAGTGGAAACCCCCCACAAGTGACCCCATTTTGGAAACTAGACCACCTAAGGAACTTATCTAGATGTGTGGTGAGCACTTTGAACCCCCAAGTGCTTCACAGAAGTTTATAACGCCCGGGCGTGAAAATAAAAAATCATATTTTTTCCACAAACCTGATCGTTTAGTCCCCAATTTTTTATTTTCCCAAGGGTAACAGGAGAAATTAGACCACAAAAGTTGTTGTCCAATTTGTCCTGAGTACGCTGATACCCCATATGTGGGGGGGACCACTGTTTGGGCGCACGGCAGGACTCGGAAGGGAGGGAGCGCCATTTGACTTTTTAAACGCCACGGCGTTTTTGGAGACCCCCTCATGTGCCTAAATAGTGGAAACCCCTCAATTCTAGCTCCAACCCTAACCCCAACACACCCCTAACCCTAATCTCAACCCTAACCCTAATACCAACCCTAATTCTAACTAACCCTAATTGTAACCCTAACCCTAATTGTAACCCTAACCCTAGTTGTAACCCTAACCCTAATTATAACCCTAACCCTAAGGCTGGGTTCATATTGCGTTTTACCAGCCCATTCAACACATAGCGTTGATGGGCTGGTAACGGTATAGCATAACGCGATCGTGTTATGTTATACCCACTAGCGCAGAGGAATCAGCGATGATTCATCTGCGCTAGCGGTGACGGAGCCCAGACGCTGCAGGCCGCGTCCGAGGCTCCGTCACTGAATGACGGCACGTCGCAAACGCATGCCGCTTTACGGCATGCGTCGCGATGCGCCCTCAAATGGGGGTGAATGGCAGCGTTAACGGACTGCGTTACACCGCGTTATACCGCGGTGTAACGCAGTCCATCTAACGGACTGCCATAACGCAATATGAACCCAGCCTAACCCTAACCCTAATTATAACCCTAACCCTAATGGAAAAATGAAAATAAATAAAATTTCTTTATTTTATTATATGTACCTAACCAAGGGGGTGATATAGGGGGGGGTTATGTACTGTTTTTTTATTTTGATCACTGTGATAGTTTATCACAGTGATCAAAATGTACTTTTAGAGAATGAATGAATGATTTTTTGAATTTGCCGCCAGGCACATTCGGCGGGCGCACTGCGCATGCGCCCGCCATTTTTTTTTTACTGGAAGAAGACGCCGGCTGAACGGAGGCCAGGGGGAGGACCGGAGTCGAGGGGGAGGATCGGACCGCACAGGGGTGGGGGGGAATCGGAGGACACGGGACCCCTGCAGGTACAGGGGGGGGGGGTGAGATCGGGGGTCCCGGGACACTATTTCTCTCCCCTCTGATGTGCGATCACATCAGAGGGGAGAGAAATTTACAGGCAGGGATCGCAGCAGTGATTTCTCTTTTGCGATCGCCAGTATATGGCGATCGCAAAAGAGTGGTGACTGGGAGGGCCCCTATTATGTTCTCTGGGGTCTCGGCTACCCCAGGCAGCTGAGACCCCAGAGAAAATCGCCCATCCCCCCCGTCACCTCGCGGCGGGCGCACCACTCGTGCGCCCGCCATTTTAAAGCATGGCGCCGGCACCGGGGGACACCGGAGGGCCCTGAGGAGGGTTCGGGGGCCACAGTGGGGGTCCCGGGGACCCTTTTTCTCTGTCCTCTGATGTCTGATGAAATCAGAGGACAGAGAAATTAAATGGCACATTTTTTTTTTTTTGTTGCGGTGGCCGTTATAGGGTCAATAACGGCGATTGCAACATCGGTGTCGGTAAAAACCGACCCGATTCATGTTCTCTGGGGTCTCGACTACCCCCGGCAGCCGAGACCCCGGAGAAAATGCGCCTCTGGGGGGCGCTATTCACTTTTTCCACAGCGCCGTTAATTAACGGCGCTGTGGTTTAAGTACCCTTAATGACCGCCGTTAAAAGGCATATCGGCGGTCGTTAAGGGGTTAAAGGGAAGCTGTTATTATTTCACAGAAATTCACACTTGGCTTCACTGCACATTTATATTGTCGATCATAAAAGCGAAGTGTGTCCAGAAAGACTGGACCTGGTCTTGTAGGGACCATATGAGACATTCAGCAGCACAGAAGGGGGAGAAGGTAGATTCATCCAATAAGATATCAGGGATCTAGGAAGCCAATAGCATCATTACCCTCCACTTTCTCTTACAGGCCCATCATAACATTTTTCTTCAAGTGATTTTCTAACTTGTCAGCACATTCTACATATGCTGTCATTTGGCTTTGTAGTTTACAGATCTGGTCAGGTAAGGGTCAGCGTCTCCTAATCCCAGGGGGTAGGTGGATCCTCCAGGTTGTAAGGTCTATAGAAAAGGGCTTTCAATGCCCAAAGTAATTTGTGCAGTTTTGGGTAAAGGAGAATGTTGTGGTCTAGAGGCAAAATGGTGATCACACTATTGTGATACGGCCGGACTACAAGACCGATAAAGCAGCCACAGCCGGTGACTGAGAAGAATCTGTGACTTCTCTGTATTTAGTGGTCACTACTCACCTGGGTAGTCATATGTAGGAATCTCATCTTTACACCGCTCATCACCCCTCACATATGTCTCTGTAGTGTTAATATGGGTCAGATCTTCACCCTGAAACAAATAGTGTATCAGTCACAGACAGATCGAGAAGTCACATCTATGATCAGCTCTAATCCTGCCATCTCCACCGTTCTCATTACACAAGTATAAAACATATAATACTGGGGGATAAAACAAGACTGAGCACAAGACCTTCACAGCCATCTACCCATCATAGGGGAGATCTCATGACACCTTCTCTCCATCTACCTGATGATCCTGAGGAACACTGGGATCTTCTTGTTTACAGTCCTGTGGAAGAAGAGAACGGGGACATCTCTCTGGTGTTGTCCTACTACTGGGTAGATCTGCAGGAAACACATACAGGGACTGAATTTGTTCTTTACATACAGATAATTATAGGCTGTGTTTTATTTAGTCTGGTCTATTACCTGGTGATGTGAGGGGCTGGGGAACCTCCATGATGACGTCCTTGTACAGATCTTTGTGTCCTTCTAAATACTCCCACTCCTCCATGGAGAAATAGATGGAGACATCCTGACACCTTATAGGAACCTGACACATACAATGATACCATCATGCACCCGATCCCTTCATAGCGTTACTGTATAATGTCCCAGCATTCCCAGCAGTGTCACCTCTCCAGTCAGCAGCTCAATCATTCTGTAGGTGAGTTCTAGGATCTTCTGGTTATTGATGTCCTCATGTATCAGGGGGTGAGCTGGAGGCCCCGTGATTGGGCTTAGGGGTCTTCCGCATCCCTCAGACACAGGGTCCTGACAGTGCTCACTAGAGGTCTTCACTACTATGTAATCCTGGTAATGGAGAGACACATTAATAAATCTCACTACAGACATTTCCAGAGTCCTCACCTCTCCAGTTCTGTCCATCTGTTATTCCCATAGATAATAATGATGTAATGTGACGTCATCAGAATCTCTCACCTCTCCAGTAAGCCGGAAGAGGATCTCTAGGGTGAGGTGTAATATCCTCTCCGCCATCTTGTCTCTGTCCACATCCATATTTGATTGGTAAATCAGGAAAATTTCTTCTATAGAAGATCTTCACTGAGAGGATCCGATATTGTAGAGACCTGAATGAGAAGAAGATGAGCCGATGTAACATCATAAAATCCTGTGTAATAATACAATTACTGGAGATAATAAGGGAAACATATGAGGAGATAGAATATGTAAATTTTGTATTTTCTAGTCTTGTATGGACTGAAACATAAGCTCAGTTGCTGACTTAGACATCTCCTCCATGCCCCCAATCACTGACTATGTTACTCACTGCTTCGGCAGCTGATCAGCTGTAGGAATTACAGGTCCGTTAGGACTGATCAGAAAATACAGAGACTGGCGGGGGACCCAAGCACCAATGGTATTTTTATTATTTTACAACATTCTGCTTTTTTCCCTGACATTTAATAATAAAACCTATATATTTAGGCCACAGACAACAAGCAGTTTCTTCCTTGGAGTCGGCAGCTGAATAAGTTCCTCATAGACTCATCTTCCATAACGCTAATTCTCCTCTCATTTACTGACACTGGAATCGGCATTAGTAATACTGCGGGAGATATTCATTACACGTGACAGGAGAAATAACTACTTCATGATGAGGACGACATCTTCATCTTCTACTACGGCTCTAGAAACATATTTGTCCAGAGTCGTCACTGACTCCATCACCACCGGCGTCTATATGAATGTTTCCCGTCTTCCCCGCACTGTAATCTTCTATCACGTTAGATCTCAGCTCTGATTCACACACAGAAGTTTGAGGCTTTTATAAAAGCTTTTTTGTAAGAACATCAAGACAGGAGATATTTGATGCCAATGTCTCCATGTAGACTTCCATATATTACATGAAGAAAGTCAGCACTCACCCATTTTAGAAGATATTTCAGTCCTTTTTAATTTTCATTTGATTCAGGACAATGACAAAAAGTGCAACAGTGCTAGCAGCGTGGCGGCAGGTGCAGTGATTTCCAAAGAAAAGACATGACGGACAACGAATGTTTCGGACTTAATTTGTGCTTCTACTGGTCCATGTTCCACTGGTCTATGAACATGAACCAGTAGAAGGACGGAAGTATCTTCTAAGAGGGGTGAGTGCTGACTTTCTCCATTCCGTTATCTTGATTACAAAAATAATATTGAGGATGGTGGTACTGTGGGAACATTATACTGTTTGGGGGATGGTGGTACTGTGAGAACATTATACTGTTTGGGGGATGGTGGTACTGTGGGAACATTATACTGTTTGGGGGATGGTGGTACTGTGGGAACATCATACTGTTTGGGGGATGGTGGTACTGTGGGAACATCATACTGTTTGGGGGATGGTGGTACTGTGGGAACATTATACTGTTTGGGGGACGGTGGTACTGTGGGAACATTATACTGTTTGGGGGATGGTGGTACTGTGAGAACATTATACTGTTTGGGGGATGGTGGTACTGTGGCAACATTATACTGTTAGGGGGACGGTGGTACTGTGAGAACATTACACTGTTTGAGGGATGTTGGTACTGTAGGAACATTATACTGTTTGGGGGATGGTGGTACTGTGGGAACACTATACTGTGTGTGGGGGCCAAAAAAGGGGCCCCGTACTAGGAGAGTAATCCATGTTTCTTTGAAAAGGAAGTTGAAAAGAAACAAAACCATTGTGATTTTTATAAGGAGGCAACACAAAAGCACCCCAAATATAACATTTCTATAACAACCCCACAATTTGTAAATCTTCAGGATAAATTGCTATCTAATAGTGATGAGCGAGCACTAAAATGCTCATTGCTCGGTCCGAGCAAATTGGAATACTCGGGTACTCGACCCGAGCAACGAGCCCAATGTAAGTCTATGGGAAAACCGAGCATTTTTTGCCGCGATCCCACCGGCGGTCCTTTTAGGGTTTAAAAACGTCTGTAATCGATGGGAATTATGCTCAAATGACACGGGAACATCATGGGGAAGACCCCTGGAAGCATTTCTGACTGCTTTGACCAATGTTGCCAGAGTGTGACGCCACGTTTACAGGCGCACACTAAAACATACAAAACCGAAACCCAAATATATTTTCCAGGGAAATATGTTAAGGAACATCCTTTCCAGGTTAATAATTTGTATGTAAGGCAAAAGAAATAACTAAAAAAAAAATTTACCTCCACCATGTGGGATATGTTCACACGTAGCATTTTTGATGCGTTTTTCAACTTTATCATTGCTTTCAACCAATACAAATGCATTCACTGGGAAATGTCATTTTTACATTTAACAACCTTAGCTGGCCATGTGGTGTGTGACATCATCAGACACATTCTGTTTCATTTATGAAGGAGGGACTCTGAAAGTCACAAAGCCAATTTTTATAGGGCCATCAGGTGGCATTAATATTCTTAAAGGGCTATTATTTAACAGTGGGTCTCCTATACTGTTCTTGCCTATGCAGTGAGTGGCTGGGCTGCTAAAAATTAGGACGCACCCCAATACCTCTTTGACGAGATGTACAGGAGGGCCGCCTGAAAAAAATGTTCCCATTATAAGAAAATGTGTCTCCCATAGTGTTTGCTTATGCATTGAATGCAAGGCCTGCCTTGCCCCAACATTACACATACCCCAATAACCCTTTGAAGCAACGTAGTGGATGGCCACATTAAACCAAATATCCCATTAAGCTTTATTTGGTACTGCCATACTGTTTGCCTATGCATTGAATTCAAGGCCTACCCTGTTGCAAAGTTACACGCACCCCAATAAGACTTTTAACCAACGTACTGGATGGCCACCTGAAAGCATTCTTCCTAATATTTTGGTGCTTCCATGTTGTTTGGCTACTCAGTGATTTGTGGAGCCTGAAGAATCTGCATTGGAGAATGTCAGTGTTTAGTCTGGAAAACCAGCAGTGGAGAATTTCAGTGTTGAGGTTGAAGGACCAGCAGTGGAGAATTTCAGTGTTGAGGCTGAAGGACTAGCAGTTGAGAATTGCATTGTTGAGGCTAAATAATGTGAATTGGTGAATTGTAGTGGTGATCCTGAAGAACCTGCAGTGGACAATTGCAGTGTTGAGGCTAGAGATCCAGCAGTAGACAATTGCAGTATTGAGGCTAAAGACCCTGCAGTGGAGCATTGCAGTGTTGAGGCTGAAGAACCTGCATTGGTGAATTGCAGTGGTGAACCTGAAGAACCTGCAGTGGACAATTGCAGTGTTGAGGCTAAAGACCCAGCAGTGGACAATTGCAGTGTTGAGGCTAAAGACCCAGCAGAGGAGCATTTCAGTGTTGAGCCTGAAGAACCATCAGTGGAGAATGGCAATGTTGAGGCTGAAGCACCTGCATTGTAGCATTGCAGTGTTCAAGATGAACAACCAACAAAGTACACATTATTAGGAAGTGGGTCTCCCATACTATTTGCCTATGCCGTGAATGCAAGGCCTGCTTCAAATTTGGACGCACCCAAATACCACTTTGAAGACAAGTGGAGGAAGACCTCCTAAAAATCTGTTTCATTGGATTGTTTATTTGGTTGGCGTACAAATCTTGGAAAGCGAGCAGTGGAATGGTTCAGAAACCTTTGTGGCCCATTGTCTAAGTGACGGAATTGTCTTGGTGACAGAGTCTTGGTGACAAAATTGTCTTGGTGACAAGAGAATCTCTTCTAGGTGAGGAGATACAAAAATGGGGAACCAAAACACCAAGGAAGGTGTTACTGCTAAAGATTTAGTTGTACGCAGAGAGGGAAAGCAAGCTTAGATAGGCATTGACAAAGTATTGTGTAAAGCAGGCATGAATGAAAACGGAGAATTGAACAGTGATAAATGGAAAAGGTTCTTTAACTCACATCATGGATGGTTGAGAGACAAAGGTCTGTTGAAAACAGTGAACCTGTGGATGAGTGCGTGTGATTACTTAGAGGAAAAGACTGAAGAATTAGGAGACGGACATTACGGACTGACAAAAACAGGGATGACTGATTTACCCTCCTGTCTGCCCCCCCCACCCCGGACAGCAGAAATGTACAGACCATGGAGCCCTACAGAGCAGTTGGCTCTAATAAAGCAACTAGACAGGATTTGCAAGCGCTTATAAGAAGGGAAATTGGCAGATGGAGCTAGATACGATAGACTGATAGTTGAGACATACAAGTGTTATGTTGGTAGGACCGGACCTGATAATGCAGAAGTCAATGACGCAGCAGCAGGGGTTCTGTTTACAGAAGTGTTGATAAAAAGCATGTAAGGATAGACAGGCAGAGAAAGGAAATTACACTAGTTCAGGGAAAGGAAGAAGAGCCAAAAGATTATTTCTGGGCTCTAAGAAAAGCTTGGGTAGAAATGGGTTTTGTCCGGAAAACAAGACTAGTGAGAGGGTACTAGCAAGTGCATACATGAATGGGTTAAAAAAGGAAGTGACAGAAAAGCTGAAAGTAAGTAGACCAGATTGGAGGTCAGTAAAAGCAGAGGATCTAGCCAGAATAGCACAAGGGGCACAACATGATTTAGCGCAGGCAAAGAGAGGAGCAAGGATACATGCTGTAGGTACTCGTCCTGCAAACAACAGGGAGGGGAGACGTGTGCCAGGAGGTGGACAGAAGTTGTGCTACGGATGCAAGAAACCAGGACATTTCAGGAGAGATTGCAGAAACTGGTAGCAAGTGGTGTTTTAGTTAAAACCTAGCCCCCACCTTCGGCATCTCTGCAGCTAGGTTTCTTATCAGTGGCCTTGACAGTAAACTCCAACTTCAGCTTCCCCCTTCAACTACGAGATTTAACTCTCTATGTATCGGCTGGTACAAGATATATATACACTTTTGTTCCAGATATCTCAGGATGCTGCTTGGTTCACAGTTATCGATTTTGCCAATGTTATTTTTATAATATGTTGATGACTTACTGATTTGTGCCCCCTCCAGGAAACAGTGTCACACTGCAACAATATCACTCATGTTGTTTCTGTACCAAGCTGGTTGTAAAGCGTCAAAGGATAAACTGCAATTTTGTAAATCTTCAGTTATCTTTTTGGGACATTGCATTACACCGGGGGCGTGACATCTGACCAGCGCTCGCAAAGAAGCTGTACAGAATTTTCCTATTCCTGTTAATGTTGCCACTCTTAGGACATTTCTTGGACTGGTTTCCTACTGCAGACAGTGGATACATGCTGTGTCATTCCTCATGCAGCCTCTCTATGACTGTATCACCATTGTGCCTTTTAAACTAACTCCTGAAGGTATAGACTGTTTTTATTCTCTCAAAAACAGGATTGTGGCAGCTCCAGCGCTAGGAACCCCCAACTATGAACTACCATTCACCCTGTATCTCCATGAACAGCAGGGACACGCAGCAGGAGTATTGACTCAGTTACATGGTGACAATCAAAGGCCAGTAGCCTATTTCAGTGGAAGACTAGATGCCGTGGCTATGGGTGCCCCGTCCTGTGTACGGGCGGTACATGCTGTAGGACTATTGCTCCACAAATCGTCAGACATCGTTCTTGATCATCCATTGACAGTACTTACACCTCATGATGTATATACCATACTGAACCAGGTGCAACCGGCACACCTTTCAGCTGCACGTCACCTTCGATTGCAATGTACACTTTTAATGCCTCAAAATGTTTCTTTGCAGAGATGTACCACACTTAATCCTGCCACGTTGTTACCTCTCTCGGATCTAAAGGAGGGGTCAGGTACGGTATTGTACAAAGAAGATCCAAGAGAGGAGATTCCTCATGATTGTGTTCAGATTATGGCACAGGAAACAGCAGGCCTACCAACTGTTTGAAACTGAAAGACTTAATGCTGATTTTGAATTTTTTGTAGATGGATCTCGCCACCAAGATGACTCAGGTACCTTCCACACCGGGTATGCCATCGTCTCCCTGAATGCAGTAATCAAAGCAGAACCAATGCTCCCACATCAGTCGGCCCAGGAGGCTGAACTTAAGGCTCTGACTGAGGCCTGTAAGATAGCTGAAGGTAGAATTGTTAACATCTACACAGATTCTAGATACGCTTTCGGTATAGCCCATGATTTTGGTCCAATTTGGAAATCTAGAGGATTCCTGACGGCAGCAGGACATGCCATTAAAAATGCTGACGCAGTCCAGCAGTTAATTGATGCATTACAATTACCAAAAGAGGTAGCTGTCATAAAAGTTAAAGCACATACCAGATGCACTGATCAGGTGAGTAAAGGAAATGCAATGGCCGATGCAGCAGCAAAAACAGCAGCCAGTAGACCACTCCAAGGGGTAACGATGCACCAGGTAAGCGCTCCCAAAAATCCCTTTGTGTCGGAGGATGCCTTATCCCAGATGCAGGCTCAGGTGCGCCAGGAGGAAGTAGAAAAGTGGGAAAAAGAAGGTGCATGTCTGAATGAAGCAAATGGGGTATGGGGAAGAGGGATGCGTCGATGCCTTCCAAGGGCGTTGTACCCTGCGGTCGCCCAGATGTTACATGGGCCAACCCACCAGTCCAAAACTGTTGTAATGAGCGTGATGCAGAAGCATTGGGTGGCACCAGGCTTTTCCACCTGTATAGAAGGTTTGATCCAGGGATGCATGGTATGTGCTACACATAATCAGGGAAGGGTAGTCAAGACACCACCCAAACACACCCCTCGGCCCCTCTATCCTATCCAGAGACTGCAGATTGATTATATTCAGCTGCCAAAATCAGGGTCATGGGAGTACGTGTTGGTGTGTTTTGATTTATTCTCAGGTTGGCCGGAGGCTTTCCCGATTGCCAAGGCTACGGCAACCGCAAAGAAGCTGCTTGCGGAGGTGGTGTGCAGGTATGGAGTACCAGAGGTGATCAAAAGTGACAGAGGTACACATTTCACAGGTGAAATAATGAATGAAGTCTTGACAGCTCTGGGAATTCAACAAGCTTTCCACACCCCATATCATCCACAAAGCAGTGGAAAAGTAGAAAGACTAAATGGGACATTGAAGTTAAAAATCCAAAAGGCCATGGCTGAAACAGGGAAATCTTGGCCTGAATGTTTACCATTAGCCCTATACTCAGTAAGGTACACTCCAAATAGAAAAACTGGACTTTCTCCGTATGAAGTACTATTTGGCAAAGTGCCTAGTTTAGGATGTTTCTTTCCCCAAGCACTGGAAATGAGTAACCATGTATTAAGCTCATATGTAAGGGATTTGCATAAAAGACTTAAGAAAGTACATGATAATGTCTTCAGTTCTCTTCCAGATCCGAACCAGGATCCTGGGAGTCACAGCCTGCAGCCCGAAGACTGGGTAGTCATTAAAAGACACGTGAGAAAGAGTCTGGATCCGAGATTTGATGGACCTTTTCAAGTTCTACTGACGACAAGTACCGCAGTCAAGCTACAAGGCAAGGAAACTTGGATCCACGCATCGCATTGTAAGAAAATCCTTGGAGAGCCTCCAGAAGAGGAATGATGCTACTAATGACATTTGCTTGCATCCTTGCAGTAACGGATGCTTGGATCAGACTTAGCCGTGTAGATGGAGATGATAACAGGTTCATTAGACACCACTTAGCTTTAGTGGATGGACTGAAAGAACAAAACCAAACTGTTGCAAACTGTTGGATTTGTACACATGCGCCGGTGACATCCACCAGTCTACCATTTCTTGCAGTCCCAGTCTCGTGGGAAGAAATTAACTCTTGGGGATACTGTTCCCCACTAGGACAAAAGCCCGGATGGTGCATGAAGAGTAATATTTCAAAGTTTATAGATTGACACCAGCCACCTATCTCATCACTCCAGATAGATTAAATCCATTGTCTATTCCAAAATACACACTACATAAACGATATGCAGACAATAGACCTCGGCCAAATGGGAGACCACACATAGTGGAGATGGGGATAGCAAATAAATTTTTCAGTGCATTATTCATCTACCCTATGATAACTCAGACGTGGGATAAGTTGGTAGCATCCACAGATTACCTAGATGATCAAATATGGGATATTTTAGATATCATGAATGATTCCCTTGCAGTACAGAACCAGCTAATTATTGTTACTAACCAACAAACCCTAGTCTTAGATTACCTGACTGCAGCTCAAGGAGGGATGTGCCAGATTATCGGACCTGCATGTTGTCATTATATTGATAATTCTAGTGTTTTAACCCTTAAACATAAGCTAGAGGATGTCATAAAGTTAAGTAAACTATATGATGAGGCAAATCTGAAGAATCAAGATTCATGGTGGGCAAATACTTTCTCCTTTCTTAACCCCGCAAATTGGTTCAAAGGCATAGGAGGATGGCTGACTGGGATAATACAAGCTGGCCTACAGGTTTTATTGATATGTCTTGCTATCTATTTAGTTTTTAAAATTTGTTTGATGTGTATTAAACGATGTACTAGGACACAGAGGAGGTATGAAGATGTGTATTGATCAAATAAAGGAACAAAAGGAGGGAAATGTGATAGCTGAACCAGCATTTTTTCTTAGAGCTAGCATTTTTCTAAAGTTCAGAGGCCTTGTTTTCTTTTTAACTGACAGGCTGATGTGTACCAGGAGACAAGATAAGATGTTCCTCATTTTAGTCAATACAATACACCCCCCGCCTGAGAAGAGACACTCTGTGCTAGGAGCTAAACAGGGCCAAAAGGCAAGAATGGAGTTCTAAAGTAAAACTAGTATTTTATGTTTATGTTGTATTAACTGCCATATATGGTAATTCCGCTTCCTGCTTCAGGGGTGTATATAAATCTCTTTGTTAGCAATAAACCGCAGAGCTTATTGACACATCCTTTGGTCTGTGTCTTATTCTCTCTGGTACCACATTCCGAGGAGGAAAGGGTTAACGAGATAACAGCGACGACACCCATACAGTAAGTGTATGGGCTGACAAAGAATTACCCCTGTAGGGGACACATCAACATACTGTGTCAACATATTGGCTATGGGCATCATAAACACCCTTGAAAACACTAACGTGGCTGTTGCATCATGGAATATGGTCACCCTGATGATCTAGTGATGGTGTAGGAAGAGACGTGGAGGATGGCCTTAGAAAAAGGTCTTCCCAGTTTAAAGGAGCGAGTCTCCTATTCTTAGAATGCCCATACACTAAGTGTATGGGCTGACAAACATTTTCCCCTGGTGGCCTGCACATCAACCTACTGTGTAAATATGTTTTGTTACAGGCATCCTACACACCCTTGCAAAACCATATTGTGGCTGTTGCATCATGGAACACATTCACCCTCGTGTTCTAGTGGTGGTGTCTGAAGAGACATGGAGGATGGCCTACGAAAAATGTCTTCCCAGTTTAAAGGAGCAAGTCTCCTATTCTTCGAATGTCCATACACTAAGTGTATGGGCTGACAAACATTTCCCCCTGAGGGGTACACATCAACCTACTGTGTAAATATGTTTAATGAAAAGAGCATCAAAAACACCCTTTTACACAATAAGTTGGCTGTTGCATCACGGACCACGGTCACCATGTTGACCTAGTAGTGGTGGTTGATGAGGATGAGAATAACACCCCAAATAGCCAAAGTAAGGAAGCGTATACTCATGTGCGGGTGTGAAGAAGTGCATGGTAATACACCTCCCAAAAAAAGACACTCTGTTGGAGGTTATGTTTCGCTGTTATCATTCGGTGGTGTAGAGAAGTCTGCCCCAATCCAGCCCTTGTTCATTTTTATAAGATTCTGCCTGTCAGCATTTTCAGTTGACAGACAGATGCGCTTATCAGCTATAATTCTACCAGCGGCACTAAAAACCCGCTCTGACAAAACGCTAGCCGCGGGACAGGCCAGGATCTCCAAGGCATAGAGAGCCAGATCATGCCACGAGTCCAGCTTGGATACCTAATAATTAAAAAACACAGCGGAATCACAGAGGATGTTGGTACGGTCAACAAGGTATTCCTCAGCATCTTCCCAAACTTTCCACTCCTTGTGACAGTACCCCGCGACTCTGGGCCAGGGCAATGGGAGGGTCTCAGAAAACTGTCCCAGAACTTTGCCAGTGCTACCCTGACTCTGCTGGATTGGAGTGGTGTCTCTCTTGCCTCTACTACTTGGTTGTCCCACGAACTCTGACCTCTGCCGCCAGCGTTTTCAGACGGGAATTTTTTTAATAATTCTGCAACAATAACCCTGTGGTACCGTAACATTTTAGTACACCTATCTGCCTCTGGAAGAAGAGATTGAAAGTTCTCCTTGTAGCGTGGGTCTAGAAGTGTCACTCATCAGTAATGAGCATCACCACTAATTTTGATAATGCGAGGGTCACGTGAAAGGCAGCGCAACATAAAGTCTGTGTAAGGTTCTTTGTCTCTTTTGACATGTTCCTTGAAACTCAGTTTTCCGTCGGCCATTTTGCTTTCTGTCTTTCTGCAGCTCTTGCCCTCAGTTAATATGGAGTTTCCAGTTTTCATGTTCCCGCCCTGATTCTCTCCCTCTTGCTTCTTAAGCAGCCTCAGCTGAACAATCAGTGCTCCTGAATCAAGCCTCAGTCAGCCTGTGACCTGACTCCTGGAAACCTAGGATTTTGGACTCCAGCTATTTCCTACTGAGGAACTTTGGAACACTTTTGGACTTTGGAAACCTGCTGTCTGGTGAATCCATGTTTTGCAGAGGAATTACGGTACAGAGAAGAGATCCTGAACCTGCTTGGAGAGTTATTGTAGAGCTTGAAGTTACTCTGGCCTGCTGTGTTCTCCTGCCTCTGTTCCTGCAAACTGTGTGACCTTTTCTGCATGCTTGTATGAAGTAATACAAGTCATTTCATATCAACCTATGTCTCATGTGTTTTCCTCGCACCCAAGCACAAGACGCTATAGGAACTGTACACTATACATGACAAGATTCAGGAGCCAATGTTTAGTGTCTGCTGGGTCTGGGAAAGCCGTGTCTGCTGTGACTGTGGATATCAGATGTCCGTTTAATACCTTCTGTGATGACAGTGGTTGTGACTTCTCACAACCATTCCAGCACTTCTGCCTTAAAAGATCTGGAAGATGGAGGCCTGCATAAAGGAGCTTTGTGGAGTGACTGATACAATCCTTGCAGATATACAGACTATAAAGACCCGTTTTGCAAGCCTACAGGACCTCACTAATCATAATTTGCAAGTGTTTGGACAAACTACTCAGGAATTACGAGCCAGGATTGAGGCTCTAGAGGAACGAGTCCAGGCTCCTGCCATAACCCCGAGTTCTGGGATCCCCAAGTTACCTCCTTTTCGTTTTGGCGGTGAACGTGAGAAATTCAGGGGATTAACCAATGCAATCTATTTTTCTCTGCACATGCTTCACAATTTCCCACTGAACGATCCAAAGTGCTTACTATAATCATGTTGCTTACCAATAAGGCTTTGATGTGAGCAAACCCTCTGATTGAGACTGAGGATGATTGTTTGAATCACCTTGATGCTTTTATTTCAGCCATGGGGCAGGTGTTTGATGACCCCAAACGAGGTGCAACAGCTGAAGCAGCCATGTTAACTTTGCGCCAAGGTAAGCGTTCAGTAGCCGAATATGCCTTGGATTTCAGGAGATGGGCTCTTGATACCACTTGGGACACTTCCGCCAAAAAATCTATTTTTCGGAAAGGGTTGTCTCCACTGATTAAGGATGAACTTGCTCGTGCCGACCCTCCCACTGCGTTAGGTGACTTTATTAACTATTGTATCCGTATTGATGCTCGTCTGACTGAACGCAGACAAGAGAGATGGTTCGAAAATAATCGCACTAACCTTTTACTACCTCCCTCCTCAGCTAAGGAACCTTTGAGTAGGATCACAAGGGAACCAGAACCTGAACCCATGCAGGTGGACTCTTTACAAAGACGGGTTAGTGATGCACGCAAAGAACATCGTATAAAGGAAAATCTATGTTTCTACTGTGGTAAGTCAGGGCACTTCATTATAAACTGCCCCAGCCGTTCTCGAAAGACTACTGCAGCAGTCATTCACTGTGAGTGTTGCGAGAGGAGCTCTGTCATGTCCGAGCCTCAGACTCCAGAGAGATCTGCTGCAAGAGATCTTGATTTTTCGGACTTAAACTCTGTTAGTTCTGGGGACAATGACGGTATAAACGCTGCAATTTTTCAAGTTTCCACAGCGGTGTCCCAGCTGAGTTGTAAAAGAAACAATTCTCATTGCTTCCTTTCCATCAAACTCTGGGTGGACTCAGTCTGGGTGTCTAGCTCTGCTATGATCGACTCAGGAGCAAGTGGAAATTTTATGGATATCTCCTTTGCTCTGAAACAGGGGATACGTTCAGTGAAGAAGGCTACTCCAGTACAGATGGAGACTGTGGATGGCTCCCTGCTGACCTCTGGACCAGTGGATCAGGAAACAGAGCCTTTGAGGGTAAAGATCATCAGGGGAAAATGTCTTTCATGCTTATCTCTTCTCCCCACTTTCCCATTATTCTAGGGCTACCATGGCTGCAGGCGCAGAATCCTACGATTAACTGGGAGACCAAGGAATTACACTTTCCGGAGAAACAGATGAGTCAAGGAGTTTCAGCTTGCTCTGTTCCTAAAGGAACCATGTCAGTCCCTGAACTACCAGCTGTATACCAGGACTATGTGGATTTATGTGACAAGAAGAACGCTGATCAGCTTCCTCCTCACCGTCCATATGATTGTCCAATCGAATTATTGCCTGGAGCCGAGATACCTTTTGGTAAGATCTACCCCCTAGCGGGGCCCGAGCAAAAAGCTTTGAAGGACTACATAGATGAAAATCTAGCCAAAGGCTTCATACGCCCCTCTTCATCTCCCGCAGGTGCACCCATCTTCTTTGTGAAGAAGAAAGATGGATCTCTGAGACCCTGCATAGACTATAGGGAACTCAATAAGGTTACTATTAGAAACCGTTATCCATTGCCTTTAATCCCTGAGTTGTTGGAGAGAGTGCGGCACGCCAAAATTTTCTCTAAACTGGATCTCCGTGGGGCCTATAACTTGGTCCGTATTAGACCTGGGGATGAATGGAAGACTGCATTCAGGTCACGCTATGGACACTTCGAATATCTAGTTATGCCTTTTGGTCTGAGTACCGCCCCAGCCACTTTCCAACACTTGGTGAATGACATCTTCAGGGATCTCCTAGATACATTTGTGGTGATTTATCTGGATGATATTCTAATTTTTTCTAACTCCACAGAGGAACATCATGGACATGTGAGAATGGTCTTAGAACGTCTAAGACAAAACCATCTCTACATCAAACTTGAAAAGTGTGAATTCCATAGGACCGAAATTCAATTTCTGGGGTATGTACTATCTGTGCAAGGGATTAGTATGGATGGAAGCAAGACCCAAGCCATCAAGGATTGGCCAATTCCTAGAAATGTGAAGGAGGTGCAGCGCTTCATCGGGTTTGCCAACTTCTATAGACGTTTCATTAGGAATTTCTCTGAGGTAGTGTCACCTATCACCCAACTTACCCGGAAACAGTCTAGGTTCTCCTGGACCCCGCAAGCTCAGGAAGCATTTTCCTGTTTAAAGGATAAATTTACCACCGCACCTATCTTAGTACATCCCAACCCCGAGCTTGCCTTCATAATAGAGGTGGATGCTTCAGACTGTGCCGTTGGAGCTATACTCTCTCAGAGAACAGGTGAGAAGAATGTCTTGCATCCCTGTGCCTTCTTTTCCCAGCAGTTGTCTTCGGCTGAGAGGAACTACGATGTGGGCAATAGAGAATTGTTGGCCATTATTGCCGCCTTCAAGGAATGGAGACACCTTCTTCAGGGAGCTGCACAGCAAATAGTCGTCCTGACAGACCATCGTAACCTTGAATTTATCAGGTCGGCTAAGTGCCTGACTCCTCGCCAGGCTCGCTGGAATCTTTTCCTAAACCAATTTAATTTTGTCATTTCTTATAGACCAGGATCGCGCAATGGAAAGGCTGATGCACTCTCTAGGATTCATTCAGCAGAGACACGTCCACTTACTCCTCCTAAGACTATTCTTCCTGACTCTAGATTCCTGGGAGTGATTCATAATCAAGACCTACTTAAGGACATCAAGGAAGCATACCATGCGGATTCTTTGTTGGCTCAACCCCCAAGGGACGCAAGTCTTGTCTTTAAGAATGGTGTGTGGATTCAGGGACAACGTCTGTATATACCTGAAACAGTCAGATTGAGAGTATTGCAACTCATCCACGATTCCAAGATAGCCCTGCATAGGGGAATTCTAAAGACACAAGAATTTCTTTCTCGTTTCTTTTGGTGGCCCACTTACAGGAAAGATGTTTTAAACTATGTCACTTCATGTGAAGTCTGTGCAAGATGCAAAACACCTCGCTCCTCACTAACTGGTCTGTTACCTCTTCCCACCCCGTCCCGCCCGTGGGGATCCATTTCTATGGACTTCATTGTGGAGTTACCAACCTCTCAAGGGAAGAACACCATTCTAGTGGTGGTTGATCGTCTAACAAAGGCAGCTCATTTTATCCCTTGTGTCGGCTTACCCACTGCAAAACAGACATCAGACTTAATGATTAAGAATGTGTTTCGCTTACATGGAGTACCGGATGAGGTCATTTCGGATCGAGGGGTGCAATTCACTTCAAGGTTTTGGCAAAATTTCTGTGCCGCATTGGACATTAAAGTAAACCTTTCTTCTGCTTTTCATCTCCAGACTAATGGACAGACAGAACGAACCAATCAGACCCTGGAGCAGTATCTCCGCTGCTTTATCTGCCACCTACAGGATGATTGGGTGGATCTACTTCCACTGGCTGAATTCTCTTATAACAACTCTCAGAGCGCCTCCACTAAGCAGTCTCCTTTTTACTCCAATCTAGGTTATCATCCTAACATTCTTCCTCGATTTCCCATAGATACGCCCTTGCCGGCAGTGGCTGAAAGAATCACTTCTTTACAAAAGAATATGGATCTTCTAAAGGAAAATCTACAATTGGCTCAGGAAAGGTACAAGAAAGCAGCAGATAAATTTCGTAAACCTGCACCAGCTTTCAAGGTAGGAGATTTGGTCTGGCTGTCAACCAGAAATCTTAAAATAAAGATTCCATCGTCTAAATTGGGACATAAGTACATTGGACCTTATAAGATCAGTAAGATTATAAGTGCTGTTGCTTGTCGTCTTCAACTGCCCAGAACTATGAGAATCCACCCTGTCTTTCATGTATCCCTACTAAAGGCTGCAACACCCAATACGTTCCCTGGACGCTCTTCTCCTTGCCCTGACCCAGTGCTGGTCGATGGTCAGGAAGAATTTATGGTGGAAAGGATTCTAGATTCCAGGTTGTACAGAAATCAGTTGCAATATTTGATTAAATGGCAGGGCTACCCAGTGGAGGACAACTCATGGGAACCAGTCAATAATGTAAATGCTCCTCGCCTGCTCCGCCAGTTTCATCAGAGGTACCCTGACAAGCCTGGTCTGAGGTCAACCGGAGGTTGTCCTTAAGGGGGGAGTAATGTAAGGTTCTTTGTCTCTTTTGACATGTTCCTTGAAACTCAGTTTTCCGTCGGCCATTTTGCTTTCTGTCTTTCTGCAGCTCTTGCCCTCAGTTAATATGGAGTTTCCAGTTTTCATGTTCCCGCCCTGATTCTCTCCCTCTTGCTTCTTAAGCAGCCTCAGCTGAACAATCAGTGCTCCTGAATCAAGCCTCAGTCAGCCTGTGACCTGACTCCTGGAAACCTAGGATTTTGGACTCCAGCTATTTCCTACTGAGGAACTTTGGAACACTTTTGGACTTTGGAAACCTGCTGTCTGGTGAATCCATGTTTTGCAGAGGAATTACGGTACAGAGAAGAGATCCTGAACCTGCTTGGAGAGTTATTGTAGAGCTTGAAGTTACTCTGGCCTGCTGTGTTCTCCTGCCTCTGTTCCTGCAAACTGTGTGACCTTTTTCTGCATGCTTGTATGAAGTAATACAAGTCATTTCATATCAACCTATGTCTCATGTGTTTTCCTCGCACCCAAGCACAAGACGCTATAGGAACTGTACACTATACATGACAGTCTGCCATGCATGCCAGATAGCTATCTGGCAAGACTTCCGTGTCCTCATCAACAGGATGACTGACCATGCTGTCCTCCACCTCCCTGTCCTCAGGCCATCCACGCTGTATAGAAGGTATGACAGTTGCGCTTGTAGTACCGTCCATAGTGCAGAAAAGTAGCTCCTGTTCTTCTTCCTCCTCCTCTTTCTCATTGTCAACCAATCCATGTTGGGATGACATGAGGCTGGTGTCCTGATCCTATGGTAGGTTTGGAACTGGTGCACCAGGGGTTAATCATTGTGGCCTCTCTCTGGATCTGGGAAGGCTTTTATACCCTCGGGTTGTTCTATTCCTTTTCATTTATACT
>JARQOD010003176.1:0-67993 GCA_033576555.1 Oophaga sylvatica | reverse complement strand
CTGACTCTGAGGGAGATGAGGGATCAAGCTGGGACTGGCAGGCACATCTAAAAGCCCTACCTACCAATGCGGATCTGGACCGGCGCTTCCAGAAGCTGGAGCAATTATACACCCGCAATATGGCGGAGTTACAGAAGGACTTACATCATGTGGGCCAGAGGGTCTCGGAGGTGGAGGATGCGCATTCTTCATTGAGCTCCACTGTTGATACTCATGGCGGGGTGCTGCAGGCTCACGCTTTACAGATCTCTAACTTATGGTTCCATCTGGACGACGTGGAGAATCGTCATCGTCGTAACAATATCCGCATTAGGGGCCTGACAGAGGACATTGGCGCTGCTCAGCTGGACGGTTGGGCGCAATCGTTTTTCAGCTCTCTTCTTAACCAGGACCCTGCGACCGCCATTGAAATTGATCGCATCCATCGATCCCTGGGACCTAAATCCACTGACCCGTCTCGTCCCCGCGATGTCATCTGCAGGATCCATTTCTTCAAAATCAAGGACCGGATCCTCAATAAAGCCAGAGAGCAAGCCCAGTTACAGTTCCGTGATCGACCCATTCAGCTGCTTCCAGACCTGGCGAGACGTACGCTTCTTCAGCGCAAGGCGCTTCGGCCGTTGTTGGAGGTTCTCCGTTCCAAAGAGATCGTTTATCGCTGGGGCTATCCCTTTCAGGTCTTGGCCCGTAAGGATGGACGGTCGGCCACCTTTCGCTCTTTGGGCGATTTACCGAATTTCCTGAGCACCTTTAAACTGCCGATGATCTCTCTTCCGGACTGGCCTAAGGTGGAGTCTCCCTCGATTACAGCTCCGGGTGGCGACTGGTCGGTGGTTCGTCCGCGGAAGCACCGTGAGAGAAGAAACCGCAGGGATCCGGTTATATGATATGCATTACTGCTTATTTTCTTGAGTACTTTGTTTCCTCATGTTCAGCTTTAGAAGCCTTTGGTTGGTGTATGTACATTAAGGGGGGTGCGGGCTTCTGGGCTCACACGGTCTTCTCCCTTGTTGATCTTTCGCTTTATTGCGGATTAATGTAAAACGCCCTGTGAGGGGCCATGGGGGCTTGGGGCCGGTTCTCCGGTAAATTTACAATGTTACTGTTTGCGGGATTGCTTGGGAATGCGGGTTATGGGGACTGCGCTACGCAGTGCCTCACAGTTATAAAGTTATATTTTTACATTGCGGGGAGGGGGTTTGGGACAGGTTCTGTCTATTCTGGGTGGGTTATCATGCTTGCTCTTAGGGCGACCCGACGGGGTTGGAGGCCTTGGTGGGACACCGCTTTCTTGGTGGCGCTCCGGGGTCCTGAATTCCGTGGGGTCATTGTTTCCCGATTAGGATTCAGTATTAGTTTGAGGAATTTCGGTTCCTGTGTACATTTGGGGGGGTATGGGTTTTGTTCATGTTCTGTTTTTCTGCTATGTTCTTTTCTTCTTTTTCTTTCTGCTCTTTTTCTACTCTTTGTGTCCGGCCTTCCTCTCGTTGGTCCTCCCGCCCAGCTCCTAATTTGTTTCTCCTCTGCGTGGTCCCATGGCTGATCTCACTTTTTGTTCTTATAATGTTCGTGGCCTTAATAGTCCTGGGAAACGGGGACAGATCTTGTACCATTTGCATAAAAAGAGGGTAATGGTGGCCATGCTGCAGGAGACACATTTTAGGGCAGATCAGCTTCCCAGATGCTCAACCCGCTTCTATTCTTCATGGCACCACGCTCCGAATCCGGAGGATAAAGTAGGTGGAGTGTCCATAGCCCTTCACAAAAGCTTCCAGCATTCGGTGGTGGAGGTAGAGGCGGGTTCAGATGGTCGCTACCTTTTTCTGAAATTGTTGATTGGAATGCATCGATATACCTTCGCTAATCTGTATTTTCCTAACTCAGCTCAGGTGTCTTTTGGACTGGAGGTGATAGACAAGCTGATCAGGTTTGCTGAGGGTTCTGCTGTTATCTTGGGGGGTGACTTTAACCTATTCTTCAATGCGGAGATGGATTCGTCAACAGGTAGGTCCTCTGTCTCTCTTGCAGCCTTGAGGCGTTTGAAGAAGGGTCTCATTGCCTTACGGGTGGTGGACTTATGGCGTACACTTCACCCTACTACAATGGATTATAGTTACCACTCATTGGCACATAATTCATATAGTAGACTGGACTACGTTTTTGTATCACACTCACTATTGGATGACAATCCCACGTGTTCCATGGGGGCGTTCTTGTGGTCTGATCATGCACCTGTTTATGGCTCATGTAGGCAGTCCTCGGCGTGTAAACGGGAGTTTTCCTGGCGCCTAAATGACAATTTATTGCAGGATACTCTGTGTGTAGCGGATGTGCGCAGGGCTGTTGAGGACTTTGTCAAGGTGCATGAGTCGGATGACACGGGCGCCCCTATACAATTGGAGTCACTTAAGTGCGTATTGCGGGGCATATTTATCTCCCATGGTTCGCGTCTGAAAAGGGATAGGGTTGGTAAGTTGCGAGCTCTGCTGGCAGATCTGGGTGCTCTGGAGATGGCCAATAAAAGGGGACCCTCGGACGCACGACTGGCGGAACTCTCAAATGTTCATCATAAGATCTTGAAAATTCTGGACCAAAAATCGCTGTGTTACCGCGATAAATGGCGCAAGAATTATTATGAGTATGGCAACAAGGCTGGCACTTTGCTCGCCAGAACCTTGCATCCGAGGGCTCCCAACTCTTATTTATTTTCCATTAATGATCAGCGTGGCCGAACAGTTCATTCCAATGGAGAAATCTTGGAGGCCTTCCGGTCATACTATGAGACCTTGTACAATATTGACCCCTCTCCGACTGGGGACCCATTTCTGCCATCACGGCGTATTTTGGACTACTTAGAGACCTTTGCCCCGCGACGCTTAGACTCTGGGACGATTAGTGCTTTGGAGGGTGACATGACGTTGGAGGAGGTGGCCCTAGTCATCAAGGACTTAAAGGTGGGCAAAAGCCCGGGACCTGACGGGTTCACGCCCAGATTCTATCGCACATTTGGGGACATTTTGGGGCCGGTAATGCTTCGGGCTTTTAATGCTGTGGCCAGGGGAGATCAGTTTCCTTCACAGACCCTCCAAGCTGTCATAACGGTGTTGCCGAAGCCTGGGAAGGATCTTTCAAGTTGTGGTAACTTTCGCCCTATCTCGCTCATTAATGTAGACATGAAGGTCTACGCTAAGGTCATGGCGTGGCGGCTTCTCCCACACTTGCCTGGCCTCATACACAGGGATCAGGTGGGCTTTGTTCAGGGCAGGGAGGCGGGAGATAATACCCTAAAGACATTGGCTCTTATGGATCATGCACGAGCTTCGGGGTCACCTCTCTGCCTCCTTTCCATTGACGCTGAGAAGGCGTTTGACAGGGTGCATTGGGGCTTTTTGGCAGCAACTCTCTCACGGATTGGTCTGGGTCCCCATATGCGCTCTTGGATTTTAGCTCTGTATAGATCGCCTACGGCTAGAGTGAGAGTCAATGGGTCACTTTCCATGCCTTTTCGTATCGGGGATGCCCCCTGTCACCGACCTTATATGTGCTGGTCATGGAGGCGTTGGCTAATGCCTTACGCAAGGATGCCACTCTCCAAGGGATCTATAGGGGTGATTTTCATCAGAAAGTGTCCTTGTTTGCTGATGATCTCCTCATATATATGTCCTCGCCACATATAGGGATTCCCACGGTGATGAAACATTTCCAAACCTTTGGCGAGCTTAGCAATTTTAAAGTTAATCATAAGAAATCGGAGCTGCTCAATGTGTCCCTGTCGGGAGAGGAGGCAGAGAGGATAAGGCTCAGTGGGGTTTTTGCATGGCAGCCTTTAGCTATCACATATCTGGGGGTGAAAATAGCATCGGACACTTCCAAATTATTTGACCTTAATTATGGTGCTCTGTTGCGTCAGATTGAGGAGGATCTCAAGAAGTGGAACGTACTGCAATTGTCTTGGTTCGGCAGAGTCAATGCTTTGAAGATGAATATCCTTCCCAGGCTTCTCTACCTGTTTCAGACCATACCTTTGGTTGTGCCTAGACCCTTTTTTGATAGATTACGGCACGCAGCTTCGAGGTTCGTGTGGGGGTCCTCCCGTCCGCGCATACGGCATTCTATTTTGATCCGCCCAAAACTGAATGGGGGGGTCGGATTACCGGACTTTCTGTTGTATTATAGAGCCACTGTTTGCAAGAAAGTCCTAGACCTGACTTATCGAGGGAAGGAAAAACTATGGGTAGAAATAGAGAGACATAACGGCCCAGTAGCGGCACAGGGCATGTTTTGGCTGCCAAAATTGGCACGCTATCGCGATGGAGACTTGTCCCTGATCTTGAGGACATTGCTGACTATATGGGACGGCTTCGCGCCCGGGGTCGGTTTAGTGTCGGTTCCTGGTCCCTTGACGCCCCTTGTTGGTAATGCTGCCTGCCCATCTTTGACGAGGGGGTTCCCTGCTCTGCCGGTTTTTGACACCTGGGTTTTTTCCTGCGCAATTTTTACACGCAATCAGGTTACGTTGGCTTTGGGGACATCCTGGTGACGGGAGCTGGTACAGCAGGCGCATGGTTGGTATACTTCCAGATGCGTAGTTATGCGTCCTCCGCACTGGTCCGCCCACGTTTGCGACTTACAGACTTTGAACAGCTATGTACAGGTGGGACTGCTCCTGTCCATGATGTTTCTTTGGTGTATCGCCTCTTAGTTGCGGGAGAGACAGGGGACTCTTTGCCCCCATTTGTGAGTAGTTGGGAACGGGAGTTGGGTAAAACATTCTCGCCGGACTTATGGTCTAAAGCTTTCCACATGACTCACAAGGGCACAATAGCTGGCCGCGCTCAGGAGGCGAATTACAAACTGTTGTCTCGCTGGTACAGAACCCCTTCTAGACTGGCAAAGATGTACTCCACTTGTACTGATGAGTGCTGGCCCTGCGGCAGTGGCTATGGCTCCTTCGTCCACATTTGGTGGGAATGCCCCAAGATAGTTCCAATTTGGAGGGAGGTGGGGTTATTGTTTTCTATATTTAGTGGGGGATTCGTCTCAGTCACATTAGAAATGGCCCTTCTATCAATGATCCCGGGAAGGGTGCAGCTCATTAAAAAAGGGCTCCTGCATTTCTTTCTGCAGGCGGTCCGTCAATTGATCCCCAGGAATTGGAGATCTGTCCATCCACCCTCGAGAATCCAATGGGTGGAACTCATGGACGACATACGTTACATGGAGGAGCTTAGGGCAGCCGATGCAGGGAGGTCTGAGTCCTATTTGCGAATGTGGAGTGATTGGGTGGCATTTAGGGGCTCTCCGGAGTTCCGGGATTGGCTTTCCCGGGGCTGTTGAGGCTTCCAGGGGTAGAAGTAGGTGGCGGTGAATAGACTTTCTGATGGATATGGGAAATGAGTGGCCGGGTGGATCGGCGAGGGTCGGACATTTCTCTATCTTTGTTCTTCTATTGTCTTTTCTTCCTCTTCTCTTCTTTTTCTTTTTCTTTGGCTTTTGCTTTTCTTTACTCTTTTCAGTTTCTTCCTATATTTTTCTTTGATGGTGGATGTTGTCCGCTCTCATTCTGTTCTTGAAGTTTATTAAAGCAAAGTACCTGGGTATTGTGAACAATGTTTCTACGAGTTTACCAGAGCCCGGAATACTACTGAATGCTATGTTTCTAAACATTACTGTATAATTCGGTGCTGGAGGTTGTCTTGTATTCTAGATGTACTTGCTTTATTTCATTGCCGAGAGAGGCACTGCACTGTAACTGTTTACGCAACTTGTTTGTTGCCTTTTGTATTACATAAATGCTATAATAAAAACTATTTGAACCACAAATGGAATGATGATGCTTTGGCAGCCCTTTTTCGGAAGGGTCTGTCAGAGAATGTAAAAGATGTTATGGTAGGTTTCCCTGCTCCCTCTGGTCTCAATGATTCTATGTCATTAGCGATTCAAATTGACAGACGTTTGCGTGAGCGTAGAGGTATGCGTGGAATAGTGTTGCCTTGTGAACCAGCTTCTGAACCCATGCAGTGTGATAGAGTGGCTTCTGGGGCACAGCGCCATGAGTTTCGAATACGCAATGGGTTATGTTTCTACTGTGGTGACGCCTCTCATGCTATTTCAGTCTGCCCTAAGCGAGGAAGACGTTTTGCACGCTCAGTTGTCTTGGATAGTGTTCAGACTAAATTTCTGTTGACTGTTACCCTGATTTGCTCCCTGTCCACATTTTCTGCTCAGGCTTTTGTTGATTCGGGAGCAGCTATTAACCTGATGGATTTTGATTTTGCTAAAGTTGTGGGTTTCCCTTGATACCCCTACGGAAGTCTATTCCCCTACTGGGGATTGATTCTACCCCTTTGGCTGAGAATAAACCCCAGTTCTCTACTCAGGTGATAATGAGGGTTGAACCTGATCATCAGGAGAGTTGCAAATTCTTGGTGCTGTATAATCTGCATGACATTGTTGTACTGGGTTTCCCTTGGTTACAGTCTCATAATCCTGTTTTGGATTGGAAATCTGTGTCTGTAACCAGTTGGGGCTGCCAATGTGTTAATGCCAACACTCCTGTTTTTTCTGTCTCTCCCCAGGCTCAGGATGTTCCTGACTTTTTGACTGATTTTTCTGATGTGTTTAGCGAAAGTAAATCTGCATCCTTGCCCCCCCCATAGGAGCTATGACTGCGCTATTGAATTAGTGCCTGGTAATAAATTTCCTAAAGGTCGCCTTTTTAACTTGTCTGTACCTGAACATGACGCTATGCGGTCTTATATAAGGAGTCATTGGAGAAGGGTCATATTAGACCATCCTCTTCACCCTTGGGTGCCGGTTTTTTCTTTGTGGCCAAAAAGGATGGTTCATTAAGGCCGTGTATTGATTATCGTCTCTTGAACAATATCACTGTGAAATATCAATATCCGTTACCCTTGATTTCTGACCTGTTTTCCAGGGTGAAAAGTGCTACTTTGATAACCAAGCTTGACCTCAGGGGGGCGTATAACCTTATTCCCATTAAGCACGGGGATGAATGGAAGACGGCATTTAATACCCCATAGGGGCATTTTGAGTACCTAGTGATGCCCTTTGGGCTCACTAATGCTCCTTCCGTCTTCCAGTCCTTCATGAATGACATTTTCAGGGATTTTGTGGATACATTTCTGATTGTTTATTTGGATGATATCTTGATTTTTTCCAATGACTGGGACTCTCATGTGAAACATGTTCGAACTGTGTTCCAGATTTTGAGAGAGAATGCTCTGTATGTGAAGGGATCAAAGTGTCTTTTTGGCGTACAGAGGATCTCATTTCTGGGATTCATTTTGTCCCCATCTGTTATTGAAATGGACCTGGTCAAGGTTCAGGCCATCTCTGATTGGGTCCAGCCTACTTCATTAAAGGCTCTTCAGAGATTCTTGGGTTTTGCCAATTTTTATCGTAAATTTATTGGTAATTTATCTGTTATTGTTAAACCATTGAATGATTTGACCAAAAAGGGTTCTGATGTGGTGAATTGGCCTCCTGAGGCAGTCTCTGCGTTTCAGGAACTTAAGCAGAGATTCACTTCTGCTCCTGTTCTACGGCAGCCTAATGTTTCTCTGCCATTTCAGGTGGAGGTTAATGCCTCTGAAATTGGGGCAGGTGCCGTTTTGTCCCAAAGAGATCCAGAGACCTCTAAAAGTAACCCTTGTGCCTTTTTCTCTCAAAAATTTTCTCCAACTGAACGTAATTATGACGTGGGTAATCGGGAGTTATTGGCCATGAAGTGGGCTTTTGAAGAGTGGAGACATTGGCTGGAGGGAGCCAAACATCAGGTGGTGGTCCTCACGGACCATAAGAATCTGGTTTATCTGGAATCAGCCAAGCGACTTAATCCTAGACAGGCCAGGTGGGCCTTGTTTTTCACACGTTTTAATTTTGTGGTTTCCTTTCTTCCTGGCACTAAGAATGTTAAAGCGGATGCCCTCTCGAGGAGTTTCCTTGCGGACTCTCATGAGTTATCTGATCCTGCTGTTATTTTGAAAGAGGGTGTAGTTCTTTCCGCCATCTCACCCAATTTGAGACTGGCTCTGGAAGGGTGTCAGGAGGATAAACCCGAGCGCTGCCCTATTGGGAAATTGTTTGTCCCAGATCAGTGGAAAAAGAGTGTGATGTCTGAGATTCATTGTTCCGCGTTGACCGGTCATCCCGGAATTTTTGGTACCAGAGACTTGGTTATTCGGTCCTTTTGGTGGCCTACTTTGTCTCGTGACGTCAGGGAATTTGTGCAGTCCTGCGGGACTTGCTCTCGCTCCAAGCCTTGCTCTCGCTCTAGTGGTTTGTTGATGCCATTGCCTGTGCCCAAGAGACCATGGACCCATATCTCTATGGATTTCATTTCCGACCTCTCTGTTTCTCAGAGAATGACCGTTATCTGGGTGATTTGTGATAGGTTTTCCAAAATGATACATCTTGTGCCATTACCTAAGTTGCCTTCCTCCTCCGAATTGGTGCCTTTGCTCCTTCAGCACGTGGTTCAGTTACACGGCATTCCTGAGAACATTGTGTCTGACAGAGGAGTCCAGTTTGTTTCCAGATTTTGGAGGACTTTTTGTTCTAAACTTGGTGTTCAGTTGTCTTTCTCCTCGGCTTTTCATCCTCAGACCAATGGACAAACTGAGAGAACAAACCAGACATTGGAGACTTATCTGAGATGCTTTGTGTCTGCTGATCAGGATGACTGGGTCTCTTTTTTGCCTTTGGCTGAGTTTGCTCTTAATAATAGGGCTAGCTCTGCCACTTTGATGTCTCCATTTTTCTGCAATTTTGGGTTTCACCCTCGATTTTCTTCGGGTCAGACGGAGGCTTCTGTCTGTCCAGGTGTTGACTCTGTTGTGGAGCGTATGCAGCAGATTTGGGACCATGTAGTGGAGAGGTTGTCCCTCTCTCAGGAGAGGGCCCAGCGGTTTGCCAACCGGCATAGGACTGATGGTCCTCGGTTTGAAGTGGGGGACTTGGTCTGGTTGTCCTCAAGAAATATCCCTATGAGAGTTGCATCTCCTAAGTTTAAGCCTAGGTTCATTGGACCTTATAAGATCATGGAGATTCCTAATCCTGTTTCCTTTCGTTTACTTCTTCCAGGGACATTTAAGATCCATAACGTGTTCCACAAGTCCTTATTGAAGAGGTTTGTCGAGCCAGTGGTTCCTATGGCTGCGCCTCCTGACCCTGTTTTGGTTGAGGGCAATCTGGAGTATGTGGTTGAGAAAATATTGGATTATCGTTTTTCTAGACGGAAACTCCAGTTTTTGGTTAAGTGGAGAGGTTATGGTCAGGAGGACAATTCTTGGGTGTTTGCTTAGGACATCCATGCTAGGAGACTGATCCATGCGTATCACAGAGCTCATCCTGACCGACCTGGTTGCACAAATGAGGGTTTGGTGACCCCTCCTTAAGGGGGGGGTACTGTTGTGAATGTGTTAGAAATGAATTCTGAGCAGAAGCTCCCTCTGGTGGTTACAAACAGTACTGAACTATTCAATGAAGATTGTGAAGATTGGCAATCAGGTGTTACAGACTGGTCTTATATAAGGGAGGTTCCCTCTTATCAGGGTTGCCGGTGATCAGTTGTTCTTGTCTCAACTTTGGTTCCTGGTTCACTTGGAAGCTTGCTGTGTCTTGCCTGCATCTTCTGCTAACAGATAAGATATTTTCTGCTTTTATTTTTGTGCTTGCTTTTTGCATTTTGTCCTGCACTTCTGTGGAGGTCAGCCAGGTCCCCTCCGGTGGCTTGTGCTCCTCTCAGTTTATCTGAGCCACTGTTATTTGTTCATTTGCCTTTTCCAGTTTTTTCAGTGGCTGCTGCTTAGTTTTGTTACACCAGAGAACTAATTTAGGTGGTAGAGGTCGTGTGATCTCAGGTGTTTTTGCAATTAGTGAGTTGGTATTTTTTTAGGGTTTTTTGGATTGCAGTAAGTGTCCTTCCTATCCTTTTCTTTCTAGGAAGATTGGGCCCCAACGTTTGCTCATACTATTTTCTGTCTGTGTCTGTATTTTCCTCTTGTCTAACCGCCATTACATGTTTGGGGGCTTCCTATGTTCTTTGGGGATCTGCTCCGGGCAGATAGTTTTTCCTCTTTCTATCTTTAGGTGTAGTTAGCTTCTCAGGCTGTGACGAGGCGTCTAGGACCAACGTAGGTACGCTCCACGGCTGCCTTTAGTTGTGGTGGTTAGTCAGGGCACTGCAATCCAGTAGATTCCAACCTCTCTGGTGTATTGCCTTTTTTGCCTGCTCTCCTCAGCTACCAAATCATAACAGTGGGTACTGTTATGAATGTTTTAGAAATGAATTCTGAGCAGAAGCTCCCTCTGGTGGTTGCAAACAGTACTGAACCATTCAATGAGGATTGGCAATCAGGAATCACAGATTGGCTGGATATAAGGGAGGTTTCCCCCCATCATGGTTGCCGGTGTTCAATTGTTCTTGTCTCATCGTTGTTTCCTGGTTCACTTGGAAGCTTGCTGAGTCTTGCCTCTTCTCCTGCTCTCAGATAAGATATTTTCTGTTTTTTGTTTTTGTGCTTGCCTTTTGCATATTTCTCTGCATTTCTGTGAGGTTGGCCAGGTTCCCCTGCCCGGGGGGCTTGGTCTCCTCTCGGTTCCTCTGGAGCCACTGTTGTTTGTTCATTTGCCTTTTCCAGTTTTTTCTGTGGCTGCGGCTTAGTTTTGTTACACCAGAGAACTAATTTAGGTGGTAGAGGTCATGTGATCTCAGGTGTTTTTGCAATTAGTAGCGTTGGATTTTTTTAGGGTTTTTTTTTGGATTGCAGTAAGAATGCTTCCTATCCTTTCTGTCTAGTCAGATTGGACCCCAGCATTTGCTCATACTATTTTCTGTCTGTGTCTGTATTTCCTCTTGTCTAACCGCCATTACATGTTTGGGGGCTTCCTATGTTCTTTGGGGATCTGCTCCGGGGCAGATAGCTTTCCTCTTTCTATCTTTAGGTGTAGTTAGCCTCTCAGGCTGTGACGAGGCGTCTAGGACCAATGTAGGAACGCTCCACGGCTGCCTTTAGTTGTGGTGGTTAGTTAGGGTACTGCAATCCAGTAGATTCCAACCTCTCTGGTGTATTGCCGTTTTTGCCTGCTCTCCTTAGCTACCAAAACATAACACCCGACACACGATACTATCCTCGCAACAACGTACAAAGGATAGAACGTTGGAGTCATCCACAAAGCACTCTGGAACAATGGATGAGGGCGCAGTTATTATTGCTTGAGGTGATGTTGTGGTCACCAATTGGAGCTGAAGGGCGTTACAAAAGAAAACCCAGTCCCGCCTGTGCCGCTGACATATGCGTCGTCAACGAGGTCGCACATCGTTCACAAAAGGTGTCAAACACAGCGATTCAGGCTCACCAGCGGGACGCCAACGATCAAAATATGGCCCAAACCGTTCATGCACGATCAGCGACATCGCAGCGGGGGCCACATCGCCGCTACATGTCACACACAGCGACGTCGCTAACGATGTTGCTACTCCGTCATAAAATCTATGTCGCTTGAGCGATCTCGCTTAGTGTGGCATACCCTTAAGTGGCGGCCGTGTGCAGACCGACGCAGGTCTGTCAAACGCTAATGTGAAAGCGCTCTTACTCTTTAAGGAAACTTGTTAGGGAAAAAAAACCCTTGAAGATTTAGGAATCCCAATATAGATTTATTGGTACTGCAAAGCACTTGTCTTGCCATGTGGGGATGGTCGTAAAAAATGTAATTAGTTTAATCACCTCTCCAGTCTCTGCTTAAAGGGAATCTGTCACTCCATTTTTCGTATATAAGCTGCGGGCACCTCCATCAGGGGCTTATCTACAGCATTACATAATGCTGTAGATAAGCCCCTGATGTAACCTGAAAGATAAGAAAAACGAGTTCTATTATACTCACCCGGGGGTCCGGTCAGTCCGATGGGCATCGTAGTCCGGGTCGACGCCTCCCATCTTCTAGCGATGATGTCCTCCTCCTTGCTTCTGTCTGCTCCTGCGCAGGCGTACTTTATCTGCCCTGTTGAGGGCAGAGCAAAGTACTGCAGTGAGCAGGCGCTGGGCCTCTCTGACCTTTCCCGGTGTGTCAGTGTCTCCAGTACGTGTGAAAACTGTCACCACACGGAGACATGGATGTGTGAAAGAGGCCTTATGGTTGTTGTTTAACCCCTTTGAGACGAAGCCTGTTTTCACCTTAATGACCAGGCCAATATTTACAATTCTGACCACTGTCAATTTATGAGGTAATAACACTGGAACGCTTCAACAGATCCTGGCGATTCTGAGAACTTTTTTCTCATGACATATTGTACTTTATGTTAGTGGTAAAATTTCTTCGATATGACTTGTGTTTATTTGTGAAAAATACGGAAATTTGAAGAAAATTTGGCAATTTTCAACCTTTTAATTTTTATGCTCAAATCAGAGAGTCATATTGCACAAAATAGATAATAAATAACATTTCCCACATGTTCTCTTTACATCAGCACAATTTTGGAAACATAAATTTTTTTTGTTAGGAAGTTATAAGGGTTAAAAGTTGACCAGCAATTTCTCATTTTTACAACAACATTTTCAAAACCATTTTTTCAGGGACCACCTCACACTTGAAGTGACTTTGAGGGGGCCTATATGACAGAAAATACCCAAAAGTGACGCTATTCTAAAAACTGCACCCCTCAAGGTACTCAAAACCCCATTCAAGATGTTTATTAACCCTTCAGGTGCTTCACATGAACTTTTGGAATGTGGAAGAAAAAAATAAACATTTACTTTTCTTTCTCAAAAATTTTCCTTTAGACGTAATTTTTTTTACTTTCACAAGGGTAACAGGAAAAAATGCACTATCCATTTTGTTGTACAATTTCTTCTGAGCATGCCAATACCCCATATGTGGGGGAAATCTACTGTTTGGGCACACGGCAGGGCTCAGAAGGGAAGGAGCACCATTTTACTTTTTGAATGTAAAATTTGCTGGGAAAATTAGCGGATGCCATGTCATGTTTGGAGAGCCCCTGATGTGCCTAAACAGTGGAAACTCCCAACAAGTGACACCATTTTGGAAACTAGACCCCTTAGGGAACTTATCTAGATGTGTATTGAGCACCTTGAACCAACAGGTGCTTCACAGAAGTTTATAACGTAGAGCCATGGAAATAAAAAATCACACTTTTCCCAAATAAATCTTTTTAGCTCTAAATTTTGCATTTACATAAGGGTAAAAAGAGAAATTGCGCCATACAATTTGTTGTGTAATTTCTCCTAAGTACCCCGATACCCAATACATGGAGGAAAATAACTGTTTGGGTGCACGGTAGGGCTTGGAAGGGAAGGAGCGCCATTTGACTTTTGGAAAGCAAAATTTGATGGAATAATTAGCCGACGCCATGTCACATTTAAAGGGCCCCTGATGTGCATAAGCAGTGGAAACTCCTAACAAGTGACAAAATTTTGGTAACTAGACCACTTATTGAACTTATCTAGATATGTGGTGAGTACCTTGAACCCCCAGGTGCTTCACAGAAGTTTGTAACGTAAAGCCATGAAAATAAAAAAAAAAAAGAACACATTTTTCCCAAATAAATCTTTTTTAGCTCCATATTTTGTATTTTCACAAGGGCAAAGGAGAAAATGGACCCCAAAGTTTGTTGTGCAATTTCTCCTGATTTCACTGATACCCCATATGTGGTCAAAAACTACTTTTGAGGCACAATGCACAGCTCAGAAGGGAAGTAGCACCATATTACAGTGCAGATTTTGCTGCACTTGTTTGAGGGTGCCATGTTACATTGACAGAGTCCTTGAGGTGTCAGAACAGCAGACCCCCCATAAGTGACCCAATTTCACCAATTAAACCTCTCAATGATTTCATCTAGGGGTGCAGTGATTATATTGACACCACAAATGTGTCACAAACTTTATACCATTGGGCAGTAAAGAAAAAATAATTAACATATTACCACCAAGATTGTGTGTTAGCCCTAAGTTTTCACATTTTCACACTGGGAAATGGGTAAAAATGGCACCAGAATTTGTCCAATAATTTCTGCTGAATGTAGAAATACCCCATATGTGGCTGTACAGTACTACTTTGCCATATGGAGTGACTCGCTATTTGCCTCCTGGAGCGCAGATTTTCCAAGACTAGTTTGTGGATTCCATATAAAGCGCTCCTAAGTGCTAGAAAAGCAGAATCCACCCTCAAATGACCCCATTTTGGAAATTATAACCTATGGGAATTTATCCACAGATGCAGTGATGATTTTGACTCCATGGGTGTTTTCCAGATACAGGCAGCAGTGGATGTTGCTGAGTGAAAATTGCAAACTGCCGTTGTAGTGAACAGCACATTATGCCCAGCTCATGCTTCTGGAGACATGCACCTGCAAATTGTGTTACTGTGGTGCCCCTGAGGGTCCAGTCGTCACAGAGGTACTGCACCTCAGCCAGGGGTGTGGTGCTTAGCTCTGGGTAAGGAGGGGCATTAGCCAGTGCTCGCATATTTGCACTCAACACAGAACACATTGCCTCAGGCTTAGGGGGAGGAGCCCCAGTTAGAGCAGGAAGGCAGTGTGACAGTTGGAGGGGGAAGAAGGGAGTTGGAGCTCAGGAGGAGAGCTGAGAGGAGCTATGGAGAAGCTGTGAGGAAAGGAGCAGTTATGAGGAGAAAAGCTCCTAAGAAGAAACAGAAAGGGTCCTATGGGCCAGGGAAGTGAGAAATCCACCTGTGGCGCCCAAATCCAGCCGGACCAGAGTCAGAAGGAAGGACCAGGTTGCAGTAGGGGACCGGCCCCAGACTAGTGGAGAATCTGTAAGACTCAGCTAGCAAACCGGAGGCTGTAGTAACTGTATGTGCGACAGCCAAATCCACACACATTCGCTGAAAAGGTAGCCGTGTAGGATCGAGGGGACCAAGAGGTCGTCACCCAACAGGATCTGAGGCTGCCTGCTTGGGACATTGTGTGTGAGGCACAGTGCAGGAGTGGAGGGAGCCGGCGCTGGGAGAGACGACCAGAGAATGGAACATAGGAAGGGAGTTCTGGCAAAGTGTTCCCCAAACTACCCAAGAGTTGGCTGGACCACCAACCCGGAAGACACAGCACCCCGGCTGGGGATTGTAACCTGAAAGAAATGTGAGTAAAGTGTGAAGACGGCACCCTGCTGTGACCCAGATTATTTTACTGCGTCACATACCCTGCACTACAACTGTTACCAACATCTTTAACCCCTATAACTGCCCTGGGGCCTAGCTTTGCCCGTGGAGAGCTGTAACATCTCTGCTGCATCACCAACTGCTCCAGTGGATCTGAATCGCAGCGTCGGCCATATATAGCCAAACACCACGGGTGGCGTCACGAACGAATCCCCTACAAATTACCCCCATCATGATCTTTATTCCTTTTTACTTCATCTTTTCATCTTAGTCATTTTTATTGGACCCTCAGGGCCATGGACCGGGTCACTGCTGCCGTGACTTCCCCTTTAAAGAACAATCTGTCTCAGTACCGAGTACCCCACGGCCCTTGGGGGCACCAGTAACATGGAAGCCCCCTATATTTTCATTAACAGATGACAAATCTGAGTGGGGACTTGCTTTTTTTGTCGATTGAGTGGAAGCTTTTGTTGGGAACATTTTATATAACGTTTGGGATCACAGTTATCCAGCGCTCCACGCTGACTACTTACTTTGGGGTTTCCATCTAAATCTCTGAGTGACATGATTCAGATGAAACCCCCGATGGATCCGTTTACTATAGTGAGGCAGCAGAGTTACTCTGGACTCCGTCTGGCCTCTGTTCAGCGGTGTCCTTCTTTTCAGAAGTGCACAAAACTGTGGCCAACGGCACTTTTATGCAATCCTAAAAAAGTTCACAGCCGGATCACAGGTCAGATGGCATCCAGAGTGCCTCCATCTGCCTCATTATAGGGAATTTTCAGCTAGAGGTTCTGTCTAAATCATGTATTTCAGAGATTTACATGGAAACCCTGGTATAAGCGCTCAGTGCAGAGCCCATGATAAATGTGCGCCGAGCCTTACTGCGATCTTTGGGAGGCAGAATTAAAAAATCAACAGCATTTGAAGAATTAGTTTTATTTATTTTCTATGTCGTTTCTCGTGTGATATAAGTGATTAGGCGACTTTATTCTTCGGGTCAGTGCGATTACAGCGATACCAGATTTATATCCGGCTTTTATGTTTGGCTGCTGTCACACACTAAAAGATGCTTTTTATTGCGAAAACTAGTTTTTGTGTCAACAATTAGTGTTGAGCGATACTGCTCGATATCTAAAAATATCGGATCGGAATGGTATCGCCGATATCACTAAATATCGGCGATATCCGATTCCGATACCGGAAGTCCCATGTAAGTCTATGGGAACAAAATATCGCAACTAAAAAAAACCTTTATTTCCTTGTAAACACTAAATATACACACATAGAATACATATATATATATATACATGTCATTGTGACATATATATACATATATGTATAGTTTATACACTTCTACATAGTAAAATATCCTCTGATTCAATTGCCGGGTAAAGCCGGCTTCTGTGAAAAAACAGAAGCACCCGACATGAAATGACACTTGGTGTACATAGGGTTAACCATGTCTTTTCATGTCCTTTGCTATCTGATTTGCACAACATTACATCAGTCTATGTGTGCAAAATTTCACACCTGTAGGGGTTAATTAAAGGTGTAAATTCGTTGTAAAAAAAACGGACTTTTTTGCTACGAATTTACACCTTTAATTAACCCCTACAGGTGTGAAATTTTGCACACATAGACTGATGTAATTGTTTGTGCAAATCAGATAGCAAAGGACATGAAAAGACATGGTTAACCCTATGTACACCAAGTGTCATTTCATGTCGGGTTCTGCATTTTCACAAAAGCCTGCAATTGAATTAGCGGCTATTATACTATGTAGAAGTGTATGAACTATAAATATAAATATATATATATGTGTCACAAATTCAATGACATGTATATATATATATTATATATATATATTATGAGGTGTAAAATTGTTTAAAAAAATGCGTGGGCTCCCGCCCTATTTTCGCAACCAGACAGACAAAGCCAGCGAATGGGGGCAGATAATAATAGCCCAGAGAGGGACCATTATTTTTGGCCCCCCCTGGCTACTAACATCTGCCCCCAGACACCCCAGAAAAGACAAATATATAATTAGATTCGCCCTTTCTGACACTTTGCCCGTCTATTCCCATTGCCCTGTAGCGGTGGCGAATGGATTAATATGGGGTTAAAGCCACATTGCAATTGAAAGGTGACCTTAAGCCAGGTTAATAATTGAGAGCTGTCAATTAGACAACTATCAATTATTAATCCTATTGCATGAAATAAAAATAAAACACACACACTTTAATTAAAAATCATTTTAATGAAATAAAGACACATGTTTTTGACCATCTTTTATTTGACTGCAAAAACCATTTCCTGTAATAAAAATAAAATAAAAAAGCAAAATTATTCTTACCTATCCCATGCACAGTCAGGTCCCACGGTGTAATCCTTCAGAAAGGGTTAATGTTTACTGCAGGGACCGCAGCTAATGCTGCAGCCTTACAGTAAACCCCCAAATGAATGAGTTCCTCTCCTGGCTGACAGGAGAGGAAGTGGAAAGCTTAATTGATTGCTTTCCACTTTCACTTCAGGTCAGCCAGGGACACAATCAGTGACGTCAGAGGGAACTGATTAACAAAAATAGGGGTTCCCTTCGAATAAAAAATGGCGTGGGGTCCCCCCTATTTTTGTTAACCAGCCAGATGAAGCAGACCGCTGAGGCCTGGATTTTCAGGCTGTTAAGGAGCCAAGATCCATGGACCTTGCCAGCCTGATAATACCAGGCCACAGCAGTCTGCATATCTTGGCTGATTAACAAAAATAGGGGATCCCCTCGAAAAAAATTGGCGTGGGGTCCCCCCTATTTTTGTTAACCAGCCAGATGAAGCAGACCGCTGAGGCCTGGTTTTTCAGGCTGGTAAGGATCCAATATCCATGGACCTTGCAAGCCTGATAATACCAGGCCACAGCAGTCTGCTTAGCTTGGCTGGTTAACAAAAATAGGGGATCCCCTCGAAAAAAAAACGGTGTAGGGGTCCCCCTATTTTTGTTAACCAGCCAAGTAAAATGCAGACTGCTGCGGCCTGGTATTAAAAGACTGTCAAGGCCCATGGATTTTGGCCCTCAACAGCCTGATAATACCAGGCTACAGCAGCCCACATTTGGCGCATCAAAAGATGTGCCAATTGTGGCACTTTACCCGGCTCTTCCCACTGCCCTGTAGCGGTGGCAAGTGGGGTAATAAGGGGTTAATGTCACCGTTGATTGCACGGTGACAATAAGCCCGGTTAATAATGGAGAGGCGTCAATAAGACACCGATCCATTATTAATCCCAAAGTTATTAAATGCATAAAAAAAAGACAAAGCAAGAAAAAAGTATTTTAATGAAATAAAAGAGACAACACAGTTTTCATTTCTTTTATTGTGCTCTCATTCCTGCGACGCCATCGATCTCCTGTAAAAAAAGAAAAAAAACAAACCAACAGTATACCACCTGTCCGACGCAGTCCATAGTAACGACAGTCCCACGACTATCCAGCTCTGCTACATCGCAATGACAGGCAGAGCCTGTCATCTCGACGCAGCACAGCTGATTACCTGCTTCCCCGGCGGTGACGTCATCGACTGACTGCTTTACGGCCGGGATTACCCAGCAGTCACTGCAGTTATCGCGAGAAACTGCATGTGACCGCCGGGGAAAGATGATGGCGGCCATGAAGCAGTCCAGGCCGTGACCGCCGGAGATCTTCTGCCAGGTAAGTGCCGCTGACTCCTGACAGACCCGACCGACGGACACAGACAGTGACAGTGACAATCCCGATTCCGGTATCCGATATGACGAAAATATCGGTACTCGGAATCGAAAGCCCGATACAGCTAATATCGGCCGATACCCGATATTTGCAGTATCGTATCGCTCAACACTAGTCACCATATTTTGAGAGCTATAATTTTTCATATTTCTAACGACAGAATCATGTGAGGGCTTATTTTTTGCGAGATGAGCTGACGTTTCTATTGGTACCAACTTCAGGCACATGAAATTTTTTGATCGCTTTCTATTCTGATTTTTGGGTGACAAGATGAACAAAAACCAGCAATTCAGGAATTGCTTTTTTTATACTGTTTCGTGTGTGATAAAATTGGTAACACAGCTTTATTCTTCGGGTCAGTACGATTACAGCGATACCTCTTTTTTATTGTTTTCTTATGTTTTGGAGCTTTTACACAATAAAAACTATTTTATAGAAAAAATAATTATTTTTGCATCTCTTTATTCTGAGAGCTATAACTTTTTTTTATTTTTTTGCTGATGGAGCTGTATGGTGGCTTTTTTTTTGCTGGACAGGATGACGTTTTCAGTGGTACCATTTTTATTTACATCCATCTTTTTTAATCATGTTTTATTGTCCCTCAATGACCTGCCCCCTATTTCACGTAATGACTGTATACACATACTGAAAAAAAAACCTTCTGCAGGCTGGTGCCAGCCGTTGTACCTGCGCTGCAGCATAATCACTTGTTTACTGTGTTGTTAATAAATATGCTTAAGGTAATGCTAGTATAAAAAAAATCCATTTGAAAATGGCGCCCGCCGCACCTGTGCAGTAGCAGTTATCGGTGTATATAGAGGTGATCTGATAGCTGCTTTTGCACAGGTGCGGCAGCGCCATCTTGCTAAAGAAGAAAAAAAATTCCTCCTCTAAAATGGCACCTGCAGCGCCTGCAATCGTCGAGAGCTGCTATTGTGCAGGCGTCAAAGGCCCCATCTTGGAGGAGGACATTTTTTTTCTCTAGTAAGATCATGCTTGTAGCAGTATGTTCTTAACACAGATGTATATTACACTACATATTTCCTCATAGTGGGAAATTCATCACTGCTCATGTAACATCTATAGAACTCAAGCAGTGGGAGGTCTGCAGTGTTTAAATCACATAGGAGACATCGAAACTGCTTTATATACATCAAGTAGAAGACACTGTGGCTGCAGCATATACATCACATAGGAGACACTAGGGCTACAGCATATACATCTCATATGATACACTAGGGTTGGGGCATACACATCACAGGAGATGCTGGAGCACATATATCACAGAAGATGCCAGGGCATATACATCACTGGAGATGCTGGGACATATACATCACAGGAAATGCTGAGTAATATACAGTACAGACCAAAAGTTTGGTATCAAAACTATGACTTAACACATGTGGAATTATACATTACAGTTTACAAAAAACTGTGAAACAACTGAAAATATGTCTTATATTCTAGGTTCTTCAAAGTAGCCACCTTTTGCTTTGATTACTGCTTTGCACGCAGAAAAGGTGAACGGATGGACTCTACATGCCTGGTTCCCACTGTGAAGCATGGAGGAGGTGGTGTGATGGTGTGGGGGTGCTTTGCTGGTGACACTGTTGGGGATTTATTCAAAATTGAAGGCATACTGAACCAGCATGGCTACCATCAGACGTCGAGTTCCAACTCCTTTGTCGCTCAAAGAACTGGAGGGTGTTTTAACTGAAGAATGGGCTAAAATTCCTTTGGAAACAATTCAACCTTGTATGAATCCATACCTCGGAGAATTGAGGCTGTAATCGCCGCAAAAGGTGGACCTACACCATATTAAACTAACTTTTGTTGATGTTTCCAGTTGTTTCCATAATTTTGTCCAACCACACATACACATACACATGTCAGTGACACACACACACATATATATACAGTACAGACCAAAAGTTTGGACACATCTTCTCATTCAAAGATTTTTCTGTATTTTCATGGCTATGAAAATTGTAGAATCACACTGAAGGCATCAAAACTATGAAAGCATGGAGAAGGTGGTGTGATGGTGTGGGGGTGCTTTGCTGGTGACACTGTTGGGGGTTTATTCAAAATTGAAGGCATAGTGAACCAGAATGGCTACTACAGCATCTTGCAGCAGCATGCTATTCCATCCGGTTTGCGTTTAGTTGGACCATCATTTATTTTTCAACAGGAAAATGACCCCAAACACACCTCCAGTCTGTGTAAGGGCTATTTGACCAAGAAGGAGAGTGATGGGGTGCTACGCCAGATGACCTGCCTCCACAGTCACCAGACCTGAACCCAATCAAGATGGTTTGGGTTGAGCTGGACCGCTCACCGCTTCAATTTTGAATAAATCCCCACAGTGTCACCAGTAAAGCACCCCCACACCATCACACCACCTCCTCCATGGTTCACGGTGGGAACTAGGCATGTAGAGTCCAGTCGTTCACCTTTTCTGCGTGAAAACAGTAATCAAAGCAAAAGGTGGCTACTTTGAAGAACCTAGAATATAAGACATATTTTCAGTTGTTTCACACTTTTTTGTAAAGTGTAATGTATAATTCCACATGTGTTAATTCATAGTTTTGATGCCTTCAGTGTAATTCTACAATTTTCATGGTCATGAAAATACAGAAAATTCTTTGAATGAGAAGATGTGTCCAAACTTTTGGTCTGTACTGTACATCACAGGAAGGCCGGGGGCTGACACTGATGTTGTCATTGGTGGGACAGGATTGTTAACTCTGCTCACAAAATATGTCCTGATGCTGCCACTGGCCAGCGTCTGCACGTAATCCTTCATTGCAAGTTCCGCTTTGTTCAGTAGTGACTCCCTAGTGCTTCGCGGACACTGCGTGTTTGGCAAATTTGTCAAGATGGAACCAATGTAATACGCATGTAAGTCCACGCGTCACCAAGCACTATGATTCAAAGGTCTACTGTGACACTAAATCAAAATTGGAGATGTCTCCAATATTTTCCAAATAACACTCATTCTGAGGAAAAAAATTGGATATGTGAATGGCCCCATAGACTATCTATGCAAAAACTGGATTTCTAAATGAGGCCCAAGTATGACATGTTATATATTATTTCTGTGAAAGACGGAAGGGTGCACCAGCTCACCAATAGATTCAAATTTGGTCCTGGAGACCTCAGAACAAAGCCAGCTCAATAAAGAAGAACAATAACACTTCTTCATTCCAAATCTTTCAAATCTACATTGGAGTGGTAAGTAAATGATCTTCATCAAGGCATTTCAAACACTATGTGCATCTTAAATTACGATGAAATGTTTAATCAAGGTTTCACCATGACTAAGGATGCACATAGCATTTTAAACATGATGATGAAAATCATTTACTTACCACTCCAATATGGCTTTGAAAGGTTTGGAATAAAAAAACTTTTACCTTTCTAGATTGAGCTGAACATATATGTTCCTTTCTCTTAATTATTTCTGCCTGAAATGTTCCTTTAAGTCAGTCTCCTTTAAAAGACGTGTCTCCAGTAAAGTTTTTGCTTAAAGGGAACCTGTCACATTATACATGCAGTCCGATCTGTGGACAGCATGGTATAGAGAAGGAGAAGCTGAGCAGACTGATATATAATGATATCGCCAAAAAAGAAAAAAAGCGGCACTCACCAAATTGAAAATGAATGTTCAGTCCTGTATTTCACCATGTGCGGTGTACATAAGAACAAGTGGAAGTGCAGATTCAAGGAGGCATGCGGGGAGAGAACGGTGGACACTTATTTGTTGGCAGCACTGCCCTGGCACCCGGTTGCCCTAAATGTTCATTCTTGTTTATATTTTACTAAATAGACACCATAGAGACATAATCAAGTCATTATGTGCTACATTCAGCGTGAGATAGATAAGAGGAGACAAAAAGCCATCTGTTATAAATGAAATACAGCACAAGACAACTTAATAGAAAAGCCATTCACATCTTCCTCCTTTAAAATGGAATTAGCCTAATAAATACATTACCGTCAACTACACACAAGATGAGCGCTCATTGTTTTCCCAACCAATGTGATCTATGGGTCTGCCTCCAACAATCACTTACTAAGCAGATGATAGGACAATACAGTATGCAGCTCCTCATATTTATCCTCCTCGTAACTAATAATATCAGATTGGTCATCGGAAAAGATTCACTAACTAGTGTGCTTTATTTTTCCAATTGTTGTTTGCACACATTACACACAGAATATGGCAAACAGATCAAATCAAAAATTTTCTGAATTTTAGTATGTAGGGGTGTGGGAAAAATACAAACGCTGCTTTTCCAAGTCTGGCCTTGGCCTTTGACTGCCCATTTTGCTGCTACATTTTTGAAAATAGATCAAACTTAGGTCTCATTCAGAAGTCAGTTTTTTGCTGTATGAAAAAACAGTAAAAGTTTCAACAGTAATTTTCAACAGAGTATCATCAGAAAGTCATAAGAGTTTGGTCAGATTTTCATCAGTATTTCATTGATGGCATCTGAGTGCTGTCCATTTTTTCATTGACCTGCAGACTTGCATTTCTGAGTCTGAACCAACTTTCTCAAATTTTGCATGGACCACTCGGTCCGCAAAACATCATGGACATGTGAACAGACTCATTGACTGTCTTAGGTACGAGTGCTACCCTAGAAAAAAATTAGCACTCGTATGGAAAAAACTGAAGTGTGAATGAGCCATAAGTACACATACAGACATCACTTAGGGCCCCGTCTCACATAGCGACACACCAGCGATCCCGACAACGATCAGGATCGCTGGTGTGTCGCTACATGATCACTGCTGAGCTGCCAAACAGGCAGCGATCAGGACAGCGACACTGCGGGTAACAAGCGACACACGTCGCCTAGTTACCCGCAGTGTACATTGGATACCAGCCCACTGATTCAGGGAGCTGGTAACCAAGGTACACGTCGGGTTTCCAGGTTCTGCGCAGTGCCTGGAAACCCGACGTGTACCTTGGTTACCAGCTTCCCTGCAGCAGCGCGCTGGTATCCAAGGTACACGTCGGGTTTCCAGGCACAGCACCGCGCCTGGTAACCCGATGTATACCTTGGTTACCAGGAGATCGCTGGTCTCCTGCCTGTCACATGCAGCGATGCGTGCTGGCCAGCGGGAGACCAGCGATTAAAAAAAAGTCCTGGCATTTCTGACAATACCAGCGATTCACAGCAGGGGCCTGATCACTGGTACGTGTCAGACATAGCGAGATCGCTGCTATTATCGCTGTAGCGATCTCGCTATGTGAGACGGGGCCTTTAGGCTGTGCAGACTCCCCGCCTGACCTGAGGTGAACTCACCAGTGTGGGAAAATGTTCAGAAACTTTCCCATGCTAATCAGTTCATCTACGCTCAGGCGGGGAGGCTGCGCAGGCAGCTTTTCCTTTATTCCTCCGTAGTTTACAGCTGGGCCGGTCGCATTAGCACCGCTCCCAGTTGTAAACTATTTAACCCCTTCAGATGGATTGCAGCGTGAGACTTGACTGTACGGCGGACAGGTATGGGTATATTGTTGTTTTTTTATTTTGTCTTTTTTCCAGGAGAACAATAGCTTCGAATGGAATGGAAGTGTAATAAATATGGAAAAAATGTGTGTTTATTTATTTCATTAAAAGTTTTTTTTCTTAATGTGTGTGTTTTTAACCCTTTCAGACTAGTGGATTAATAATGGATAGGTGTGTTATTGACAACTCTCCATTATTAACCAGGCTTAATGTCACCTTACAATAGGAAGTTGACATTAACCCCTTATTACCCTATATGCCACCCACTACAGGGCAATGGGAAGAGAGAGGGTAAGTGCCGGAATAGGCACATCTTACAGATGCGCCTTTTCTGGGGTGGCTGGGGACAAATTTTTTTAGCCAGGGGGGACCCAAAAACAATGGTCCCTCTCTAGGCTATTAATTTCTGCTCTCAGTCACTGGCTTGCCCTCTGTGGTGGAGAAAATTGTGTGGGAACCCACGCCAGATTTTTTCCGTGAATTAATCCTTTAATTTAACACCTACAGCTCCAAATTTTACACACAGATACTACTAACATTAGTGAGGTACATATATAAATCTAACGGATATGCAATGGTCTACTGTATGTAAACCATGTCTCATATCCTGTCGGGTTCTGTAATGATTTTACAGAATCCGACAAATGATTTACCGGCTTTTGTTCAATCTTACTGTGCAATATAAATATATATATATATATATATATATATATATATATGTGTGTGTGTGTCACTGACATGTGTATGTGTATGTGGGGTTGGACAAAATAATGGAAACACCTGGAAACAGCAACAAAAGTTAGTTTAATATGGTGTAGGTCCACCTTTTGCGGCGATTACAGCCTCCATTCTCTGAGGTATGGATTCATACAAGGTTTGAATTGTTTCCAAAGGAATTTTAGCCCATTCTTCAGTTAAAACACCCTCCAGTTCTTTGAGCGACAAAGGAGTTGGAACTCGACATCTAACTTGAATCTCTAAAATTGACCATAAATGCTCAATAATGTTGAGGTCTGGGGATTGTGGGGGCCAGATGAGATGCTTGACTTCATTAGAATGTTCCTCGTGCCATGCTTTAACGATTCTAGCTGTATGAATTGGTGCATTATCATCCTGAAAGATGGCGCTCCCCTCCGGGAACAGTGCTTGAACCATAGGATGCACTTGGTCGCCCAAAATGCCTAAATAATTGCGGCTGTTAATTCTTCCATGAAGGGATATCACTGGCCCGGCGGATCTCCACGAAATAGCACCCCAGATCATCACAGAACCTCCGCCATGTTTTACGGTTGGGAGAAGGCAGTCTGGATGGAATGCTTCTTTCGACTGTCTCCAAATGTACACGCAGTCGGAGGTCGGTAAACGATGATTCGTCTGAGAATATCACATGTTTCCACTGCTCGAGGGACCAATTCTGGAGGTTTCTTCACCACTCTAAAGGCTTGGAAATATTTGTCATTGAGAGCAGCGGTTTTCGAATTGCAGCTCTTCTGTGGAATCCAGATTTGTTCAGCTCCGATGAACAGTTTTCGTGGAAACTGGGTTCTGTAGGTGTTCATTGAGCTCAGCAGTGATTTTCGGAGCCGTGGTCTTGCGATTCTCTCTCACAATTCGCTTTAGAGTCCAGCGATCTCTCTCAGTCAACTTCGACTTTCGGCCGGACCTGTGCTTTGCTGCGGACGTTTTTCCTTCTCTTTCAAACGCAGTCATTACTTTGGAGACAGTACCTCTTGTCACGCCAAGCATTCGGGCACTTTCTGTTACACTAGCGCCTGCCATACCAGCACCAACAATTTGGCCTCTTTGAAAATCCGAGAGGTCTGCCATTGGTATCAGGTTCTCATCAATGTTCTTACAATTATGCAAAACAAACATAACACAAATAATCAACTACAAAACATTACCATATGTCACGGTTTGCATGTTCGAAGATTATGATGCCAAAACGTTAGGTGTTTCCATTATTTTGTCCAATCCCTGTATATATATATATATACATATATATATGTATATATATATATATATATATATATATACAGTGCCTACAAGTAGTATTCAACCCCCTGCAGATTTAGCTGGTTGACACATGCAGAATTAACTTGGCATTGTGACATTTGTACTGTAGATCAGCCTGGAAGTGGGAAATGCACTGCAGCAAAAAAAATTTTTTATAATTTTTTTTTTTTTTTTTTAAAAACGTTAAAAGTTAATTCAGAGTGTCATTTATTATTCAACCCCTCAAACCACAAGAATTCTGTTTGGTCCCCCTAAAGTATTAAGAAGTAGTTCAGGCACCAAGAATAATGAGCTTCACATGTGTGGATTAATGATCTCTTTTGCCAGCCTTTTCTGACTATTTAAGACCCTCCCCAAACTTGTGAACAGCACTCATACATGGTCAACATGGGAAAGACAAAGGAGCATTCCAAGGCCATCAGAGACAAGATCGTGGAGGGTCTCAAGGCTGGCAAGGGGTACAAAACCCTTTCCAAATAGTTGGGCCTACCTGTCTCCACTGTTGGGAGCATCATCCGTAAGTGGAAGGCTTATGGAACTACTGTTAGCCTTCCACGGCCTGGACAGCCTTTGAAAGTTTCCTCCCGTGCCGAGGCCAGGCTTGTCCGAAGAGTCAAGGCTAACCCAAGGACAACAAGGAAGGAGCTCCGGGAAGATCTTATGGCAGTGGGGACATTGGTTTCAGTCAATACCATAAGTAACGTACTCCACCGCAATGGTCTCCGTTCCAGACGAGCCCGTAAGGTACCTTTACTTTCAAAGCGTCATGTCAAGGCTCGTCTACAGTTTGCTCATGAACACTTGGAGGACTCTGAGACAGACTGGTTCAAGGTTCTATGGTCTGATGAGACCAAGATCGAGATCTTTGGTGCCAACCACACACGTGACGTTTGGAGACTGAATGGCACTGCATACGACCCCAAGAATACCATCCCTACAGTCAAGCATGGTGGTGGCAGCATCATGCTGTGGGGCTGTTTCTCAGCCAAGGGGCCTGGCCATCTGGTCCGCATCCATGGGAGGATGGATAGCACGGCCTACCTGGAGATTTTGGCCAAGAACCTCCGCTCCTCCATCAAGGATCTTAAGATGGGTCGTAATTTCATCTTCCAACAAGACAACGACCCAAAGCACACAGCCAAGAAAACCAAGGCCTGGTTCAAGAGGGAAAAAGTCAAGGTGTTGGAGTGACCTAGTCAGTCTCCTGACCTTAACCCAATTGAAAACTTGTGGAAGGAGCTCAAGATTAAAGTCCACATGAGACACCCAAAGAACCTAGATAACTTGGAGAAGATCTGCATGGAGGAGTGGGCCAAGATAACTCCACAGACCTGTGCCGGCCTGATCAGGTCTTATAAAAGACGATTATTAGCTGTAATTGCAAACAAGGGTTATTCCACGAAATATTAAACATAGGGGTTGTATAATAATTGACCCACACTTTTATGTTTAAAATTTATTAAAATTCAACTGAGCAACATAACTTTTTGGTTTGTAAGATTTATGCTTCTGTTAATAAATCCTACTCTCGTTTGCAATTTGAAGGCTCTAACTTATTTGCATCTTATCAAACCAGCTAAATCTGCAGGGGGTTGAATACTACTTGTAGGCACTGTATATATATATATATATAATGTATTCTATGTGTATATATCTAGTGTTTTGTGAGCTGTCACTGTGATTTTACAGTAGCCGGACATGAATTGTCGGCTTTTCAAAGGACACCGATGCGTATAAATCGGACAGCACTCCCATGGTGCGAGTGCTGTCCGATTAATTTCTCACAACCATTGACTTGTATTGGCGAGTCTCGTCCGAGAATCGCAGCAATACGCAGCATGCTGCGATTTTTTTCTCAGTCCGATTTCGGCTGAGAAAAAACTCGCAAATGAGATGTCACCTATTGAATAACATTGGTCCGAGTGCAATCCGATTTTTTAGCAGATTGCACTCGTCCATATTTCTCACAAGTGGTTATGAGCCTGTAGGGATCCGCTCTGGTAGGCAGTGGCCGGGCCGCAGTAATGAGGCAACACACAGGCTTCCAGTTCAAAGTTCAGTGGTTTAATAATGTTTTAAAGTCCAGATAACATAAATAAAACAGAACATGAAAATACTCCAGTTTGGAGAACCACTGTTCCCAGACTCACCCTTGTTGGGACGGGCTTAACTAAGCGGCTGCAGGCCAGCAGGGACCACCAGGTGCCATTCCCCGGGTGGTCTGGAATCTGCTTTCTTGTGCTCACTGACACGGTGTACCAAAAATCAAACATCCAGGCTGACTCCAGCCAAGCTCCTTCTCTTCCACCCCCACACACTACAACAGATCCTTATTAAATAGGCCTAGACCACACCCTCAGGTGAGGTACACATCACCTGAGCTGCTCACGTGACTATGACCTCATCACAGGTCCTTGTGATCAGGGAAAATCTTGACCAAACATAACCTGCTGGGAGAAATATATCTCCCATCCAGCAAGACCCCCTTTGGTGTACCACAAGCCCTAACATCTACTTCTGAATGCATGTAAATACTTTTGATATACAGTATACATATGGCAGAGATCCCTATATTAGTAAGTGCCAACAAATTAAAATTAATTTCCATCTGAACCATTAAATTAAAGGGGTTGTCCAGGTAATAAATATAAAAAAAAACAATAGGAGAGAAAAAGCGCACATAGGGTCTTATCTGAAATTTTAAGGATCTGTTGTACAGAAAATTGCTCACCTAGTGCCCCTTTGATAAGGCACACAAATCGTCAGCTGCCGCAGATCCACGGGTCAGAGTTTGACCATATCAGGAACCATGCAAGGAATTTTGCATGGTTTCAGGTAATAAATATGAAACTAGTGGAGGTCCAACAACCGGCATGCCACCAATCACATGCAAAACTGCTTTGGTAGCACCAGATGTGACTAGAAAACAACATTTTTACCTGACAGTGTCCACTAAGTAACGTTTTAGCTGTTGTGTTCCACTCCATACATCTCTTAGGGCTCATACTCACTTGAGCCGAAAACGGATGATTTTCAGCCGATAAAAAATCTGATTCAAATCGGACCAATGTTATTCAATAGATGACATCTCATTTGCGATTTTTTTCTCAGCCGAAATTGGTGTGAGAAAAAAATCACAACATGCTGCGATTTGATGCGATTTTGGCATGATAATCGCTAATGCAATAGATGGTGCATAAAAAAATCGCATGCAAATCGCATGTCAATTGCACATAATCGGACCATCCTGAAAACTGACCGATTTTTTTTCCAGCAAGTGAGTATGAGCCCTTAGTTTGAGCTGCTGCTGGAGCAATTTTGAGTGGGTGGAGAGGGTAAGGAGAGGGTGGTCTTCGGACCTTCAACAATTTCTTCAATTGTTATATCCTTGACAACCCCTTTAACTTTACTTAAGGGGAATGCCACTTTGTCTTATTCCAGGTTTTCCTAAACACCAGCTGAATGTGGACTCAGAAGGACTATAGAATTTAACACAGCGGAATACTTGCATTTTTCCATTAGATTAACATGCAAATGCAGTAGACATTGTCAGAAAAAATGCAAACATTTTCTTATTTTTTTCTTTCCATGCACCAGCATTATATTTATTTGTATCTATATCATTATTTGAAAGTATACAGATAATTAAAGATAATGGAAGATATTAGTTCTTCACCTACCATCCTTTATATAACACAGGATACAACTCTTTAGATTAGCTTTTAATTATTCTGTCCTCGCTTAACTCACACTTTTCTAAAGGTATGGCAGAAAAGCGATTACCAAAGAGTTACCCAATAAGCACATCCTTTGATCAGCTGCAAAGTCTTACACAGTGTTGGCATTTCTAAGAGGACATTCTTCCCGACTGGAGTATTAAACATCTAGTAATTATGCAGAGTGACGGCATTTCCAGATAAACGAAAGCCTTATTAAAACATTACTCCAATGCTCACCTTTCAAGGTGACCCCCAATCGTTCTAATTAACTCCTCCACCTCCTGACTTGTGTTCCTACAGTTCCTGGCGCCACCATCCATCAACCTGCTAAGGGACCCACTTAGTGTGTGAAGTGTGTAACCCTTCATATACTTAATTTTACTCAGTTATTTAATGAAGCTTATTAAAAATGCACTTCATTGCAGCCATTGCTGCTTTCAAGATTTCAAAGCTAAATATAATGGAAATTAAAGCATTCACAAAAGTATATGCTAAAAGGAACAAACATATCACATAAATGTTGTTTTTTTATTATAAATATGTCTACTGTTGTCCTACATAAATCCACTGGTAAATCACTGTGATATCTCAATGGGTTGTATTAAATGATAAGCTTAGCTCAGCAACATGTAAAATCCAGAACATTTGGAGGTCACATATTGGTAACTATTGTTTCCAGATTATTAGTCATTTAATTAGTCATTCAATTTAAGTATAGTCTTGGCTTTACTATATCCATATATGAGTCATTGTTAGGAGGGGTCAGACTTGATGATTGCCTAACGCCTCCGTCCCCATAAGTGCACCAGAGATTACTAGCAGAAACTACACTAATAGTAGTCCATCATTATGAATGCACTTTCTTATGTTAAAAATAGAGTTGAGCAAAACAGGTCGGTCAGATTCAAAAGTCGCCGACTTTCGCCAAAGAATAAAATAAAAGAATAAAAGCTTTTTATTTAGATCATATACTAGGAAATGACAGATTATTGGTAATTTTTTAGAGGATTGTTTCTTAAAACACATTTCTCACCACATTTCACATACAAACTGCATACATTATCAATAGATCTCTTAGGTCCAATAGTGTACTGTGAAAAACATTTCAGAATGAATGTATAATCCTTTTTGATATTATGTACACCAGCCTTGTTAAGACTAGGAAATGCATTTAAAGAGACCAATACACGACTTTAAATTTGACAATACTCTTCAGATTTGTAGTATAACATACCTGGATTCCTTATTTATGTTGCAGCTGAGCTGAGCGAAACAGGTCGGTCAGATTCAAAAGTCGCCGACTTTGCCAAAGTCGGGTTTCGCCGAGCGAACCCGACCATAGCGTGAAGTCGGCCATGCGGTCGTCGACCCGAGCGCCAAAGTCAGTATTCCCATAATGCTTGCAGGCGCCTTTTTTCAGCCAATAAGCAAGGATGTACATGTGGGCAACAAGATGACATGGGCAGCGTCCACCACCATCTTAGAGAAGGGCATTGCAGTGATTGGCTTGCTTTGGGAGGCGTCATAGTGGCTATAAAAGCCCTGACCGCCGACCACCATTTTACTTCTGCAGATCTTAACAGTAGGGAGAGGTTGTGACGCTGTTTATCAGTAGGGAGAGAGTTAGGGCTGTAAATAGAAGTTCTTATGTGCTTGTGCTGATACAAGTGTGCTGTACAGTTAGTGTGCAGTGACAGGGAGGATTTCTTGTGTGCAGCAGCGCTGGTTAATAGGCTGCCTGCTAGCTGTATTGCTGTGTGTACACTGCGGTGCAGACTGCTTTTTATACAGCACTAATCTTTTTATTCTTTTTTATGCACAGTTACTGAGCGTTAATTTTTTCCACACCGTATACAGCTGTACGCTCCTCACACACTACCGTGTACCGGATGGTATCACGGACAAATACATGCTGACTATCTGTGTGTGACTCCGGAAAATATACGGAGATTTACAATTACCCTACACTGTATAACCTGGTATCTTCTGATACAGTACCCTTTTTCGGCTTTTTATATTCTTGTCTAATCCATACTGAGAACGTGAGCATCTGTGTCTGACTCCGGAAATATATACGGAGATTTACAATTACCCTATACCCTAGACTGTATACAGCTGTACGCTTGTGATACAATACCCTTTTTCTGCTTTTTAGATTCTTCCCTAATCCATACTGAGCCTGTGACCGTCTGTTTCTGACTCCAGAAATATACAGTCATGGCCAAAAGTTTTGAGAATGACACAAATATTAATTTTTACAAAGTCTACTGCTTCACTTTTTCTAATGGCAATTTGCATATACTCCAGAATGTTATAAAGAGTGATCAGCTTAACAGCAATTACTTGCAAAGTCAATATTTGGCTAGAAAATGAACTTTATCCCCCAAAACACATTTCAACATCATTGCAGCCCTGCCTTAAAAGGACCAGCTAACCTCTTTTCAGTGATTGCTCCATTAACACAGGTGTGCGTGTTGATGAGGACATGGCTGGAGATCAATCTGTCATGATTAAGAATGACACCACTGGACACTTTAAAAGGAGGCTAGTGCTTGGCATCATTGTTTCTCTTTTGTTAACCATGGTTATCTCTAAAGAAACACGTGCAGTCATCATTGCAATGCACAAAAATGGCCTAACAGGGAAGAGTATCGCAGCTAGAAAGATTGCACCTCAGTCAACAATCTATCGCGTCATCAAGAACTTCAAGGAGAGAGGTTCCATTGTTGCCAAAAAGGCTTCAGGGCGCCCAAGAAAGACCAGCATTGCCAGGACCATCTCTTAAAAGTGTTTCAGCTGCGGGATCGGGCTACCAGCAGTGCAGAGCTTGCTCAGGAATGGCATCAGGCAGGTGTGAGTGCATCTGCACGCACTGTGAGGCGGAGACTCTTGGAGCAAGGCCTGGTCTCAAGGAGGGCAGCAAAGAAGCCACTTCTCTCCAGGAAAAACATCATGGACAGACTGATATTCTGAAAAAGGTACAGGCAGTGGACTGCTGAGAACTGGGGTAAAGTTATTTTCTCTGATGAATCCCCTTTTCGATTGTTTGGGACATCAGGAAAACGCCTCATTCGGAGAAGACAAGGTGAGCGCTACCACCAGTCTTGTCTCATGCCAACTGTTAAGCATCCTGAAACCATTCATGTGTGGGGTTGCTTCTCAGCCAAGGGAATCGGCTCTCTCACAGTCTTGCCTAAAAACACAGCCATGAATAAAGAATGGTACCAGAATGTCCTCCAAGAGCAACTTCTCCCAACCCTCCAAGAGCAGTTTGGCGATCAACAATGCCTTTTCCAGCATGATGCAGCACCTTGCCATAAAGCAATGGTGATAACTAAATGGCTCAGGGAACAAAACATAGAGATTTTGGGTCCATGGCCTGGAAACTCCCCAGATCTTAATCCCATTGAGAACTTGTGTTCAATCATCAAGAGACGGGTGGACAAACAAAAACCTAAAAATTCTGACAAAATGAAAGCATTGATTGTGCAAGAATGGACTGCTATCAGTCAGGATTTGGTCCAGAAGTTGATTGAGAGCATGCCAGGGAGAATTGCAGAGGTCCTGAAGAAGAAGGGTCAACACCGCAAATATTGACTTGCTGCATTAACTCATTCTAACTGTCAATATAAGCTTTTGTTACTCATATGTTTGTAATTATTATATTTCTGTCTGTGATAAAAACATCTGTCAAACACACATAAAAACTAGAGGGCAGCAGATCATGTGAAAATATAATATTTGTGTCATTCTCAAAACTTTTGGCCATGACTGTATACAGAGATTTACAATTACCCCTAGACTGTTTACAGCTGTACGCTTGTGATACAGTACCCTTTTTCTGCTTTTTATATTCTGGTCTAATCCATACTGAGCATGTGAGCCTCTGTGTCTGACTCCGGAAATATATACGGAGATTTACAATTACCCCTAGACTGTATACAGCTGTTCGCTTGTGATACAGTACCCTTTTTCTGCTTTTTATATTCTGGTCTAATCCATACTGAGCCTGTGAGCGTCTGTGTCTGACTCCTGAAATATATACGGAGATTTACAATTCCCCCTAGACTGTATACAGCTGTACGCTTGTGATATAGTACCCTTTTTCTGCTTTTTACATTCTGGTCTAATCCATACTGAGCCTGTGAGCGTCTGTGTCTGACTCCAGAAATATATACAGAGATTTACAATTTTCCCCTTCACCTGTATACAGCTGTACGCTTCTGATACAGTACCAGGTATTTTTGGTACGTTTTCCCAAACATTAGGAAGTATGGTGGAAGAGGCCATGGACGTGGGGGTCCAGCTGGTACTGATGGTGGTGCATCTGCTGGTAGTGCCAAAAGCACAATAGCACCTAAGGCAGGAGGTGTTGAGCCTGCATCATCGTCTGGCTCCAGAAGGCCTGGAAGGCTCCCTTTTCTGGGAGTAGGTAAACCGATTTTTAAGCCGGAGCATCAGGAACAGGTTTTGGCTTACATTGCTGAAACAGCCTCCAGCTCTATCGCCTCCTCTTATGAAGTTTCAAAAAATGCAAGTACTGAGTCGTCAGTGCAGGCTCCTGGTCAGGAACAACACCTATCCTTGTGTCCTTCACCCCCACCAAAAGAGAAGGATGCGGCAGGCCACACTTCAGATTACTCCAAGGAGCTCTTTTCACATACCATGCCTGGGTTATCAAGTCAAATCCTGAATTCCCCAGTCCAAGATGAATCTGACATGGAGTGCACTGATGCACAGCCACTGCTAGATGATTCTGCTGGTACATTCACCCAGAGCACTACATTGCCCTCGCAGTTTACTGAGCAAGAAACTGACCCTGATGAAACTCAGGTGCCCCTTCCCGCATACTATACCACCATTTTTTAGGGCTGAAAGTCCTCCTCTCGGCTTATACTCGAGTCATATACCGGGAGGTCAGCGGAGAGGGGGAGTGCAGCTGTCCTATATACTCATCCCCTCCTGGCACGGTCTCTGCAGCCTCTGTTCTTCTCCCACGGTCTCCGGCGCCTGTGTTCAGCCGTCAGTGGTACCGCTCATTAAAGTCATGAATGTGCACATATTCATGACTTTAATGAGCGGTACCACGTGACCGCTTAAGTTAGGCATAGCGCCGGAGACTATGGGAGAAGAGCAGGAGCTGGAGAGACACTCCAGGAGAGGGTGAGTATATTCCATATTTACCTGTCCCCGTTCCACCGCTGCTCGCCGCTGTGTCCTCGCGTCCTCTAGCTGTGAATGTTCAGGTCAGAGGGTGCGATGACGTGTTTAGTGCGCGCTGCGCTCTCTGCCAGAGCATTCACTGCTGGAGGACCCGGAAGACAGCGGCGCTCAGCGGTGGAATGGGGACAGGTAAATATCTCAGGTGCCGGGGCCCTGAGCCAGCGGTGACACCGGCACCTGTCCCCCATAGTGCGACGGTGTACCTGCCTGCTCAGGACACCGGCACCTGGCCCCCAGTGACGAGAGGTGAGTATGTCTTTTTTTTCTTTTAGTTGCAGCAGCAGCGGCAGCATAAGTGACCTATTCTATGGGGCATAATCTATGGAGCATATGGGGCATAATCTGTGGAATATATGGGGCATAATCTATGGAGCATATGGGGCATAATCTGTGGAACATATGGGGCATAATCTATGGAGCATATGGGGCATAATCTGTGGAACATATGGGGCATAATCTATGGAGCATATGGGGCATAATCTATGGAGCATATGGGTCATAATCTGTGGAACATATGGGGGATAATCTGTGGAACATATGGGGCATAATCTGTGGAATATATGGGGCATAATCTGTGGAACGTATGGGGCATAATCTGTGGAGCATATGGGGCATAATCTGTGGAGCATATGGGGCACAATACATGGGGCAGAATATGGAACATAATACATGGGGCAGCATATGGGGCACAATACATGGGCAGCATACGGGGCACAATACATGGGCAGCATATTGGGCATAATACATGGGGCAGCATATTGGGCATAATACATGGGGCACTATGGGTCATAATACATGGGCAGCATAAGAGGCATAGTATATAGGGCAGGATATGGGGCATAATGCATGGGGCAGCATATGGGGCATAATATATGGGGTAGTGTTATGTTACGGTAGCTGAGGAGTGCAGGTAAAAAAGGCAATACACCAGAGCAGTTGGAATCTATGAGATTGCAGTACCCTGACTAACCACCACAACTAGAGGCAGCCGTGGAGCGTTCCTACGATGGTCCTAGACGCCTCGTCACAGCCTGAGAAACTAACTACACCTAAAGATAGAAATAGGAAAGCTATCTGCCCCGGAGCAGAACCCCAAAGATAATAAGAAAGCCCCAAACATGTAATGGCGGTTAGACAAGAGGAAATACTGACACAGAAAGAAAATAGTATGAGCAAACGCTGGGGCCCAAACTATCTAAATAGAAAAGGATAGGAAGGGTACTTACTGCAATCCCAGAAAACCCTGAAAAACACCAACATACTAATTTCAAAATCACCTGAGATCACACGACCTCTACCACCTAAATTAGTTCTCTGGTGTAACAAAAACAGCAGCCACTGAAAAAACTGCAAAAAGCAAAAGTACAAAACACAGTGGCTGGACTAAACTGAGAGGGCAAAAAGCCCCCGGAGGGGACCCAGAAGGCCCCCACAGAAGTGCAGGACAAAATGCAAAAATATAGCAAAAACACAAAATAAGAAATTGTCTTATCTGATAGCAGGAGATGCAGACACGACACAGCAGACTACAAGGGAAACTGGAAAGAAGGATTCAGACCAGAACAATTGATCACCGGCAACCCTGATGGGAAAATGATTCCCTTAAATAAGACCAATCAGTAACACCTGATTCCCAATCCCCACTAGCACCGCTTGTAACCACCAGAGGGAGCCTCTGCTCAGAACTCATCTCAAACCCATTCACAACAGGGTAGCATATGGGGCATAATATATGGAGCACAATATGGGTTCCTGATTCAATATGGTTACTCAAAAACATTTAACCTACTTTAATTTTACTTTTATTGGTATCTATTTTTAATTTTGAAATATACCAGTAGCTACCTCATTTTCCACCCTAGGCTTATATTCGAGTCGATAAGTTTTCACAGTTTTTTGTGGCAAAATTTGGGGGGCCGGCTTATACTCGAGTATATACGGTACTTCACTTCTTACATTACATGACTGATATCTATTTTAAATTCTACAATAGCTCAAAAACCAGACAGTATATTCCTCCATACAGTATTATGGCCACCACATAGTGCGCCATGCAGAATAATAAGCCCCATATATTGCTCCATACAGAATAATTGGTCCCATATAATGTTCCATACAGTATATGATGAGCTCCACATAATGCTACAGTATATGATGGTCCCCATATAATGTGCCATACAGTATAGGACGGTACCCATATAGTATAATGAGCCCCACATATTGCTCCATACAGGATAATGAGTCGCATATAAAGCTCCATACAGTATATGATGGGCCCCATATATTGCTCCATACAGAATGGGCTCCATATAATGCTCCATACAGAATAGGCCCCATATGTGCTCCATATGATGCTCCATATCCTATATGATGCCCCATAAATAATGAACCCCATATGATGCTCCAGTGTATGATGGGCCAATATAATGCTCCATATATAATGGGCCCCATATGATGCTGCAGTATATGATGGGCCCCATGGATGATGCTCCAGTGTATGAAGGGCCTCATTTATAATGCTTCAGTGTATAATGGTCCCCGTATATGATGCTCCAGTGTATGATGGGCCCATTTTTAATGCTCCAGTGTATGATGGGCCCAATGGATGATGCTCCAGTGTATGATGGGCCTATATAATGCTCCATATATAATGGGTCCCATATGATGCTCCAGTGTATGATGGGTCCCATGGATGATGCTCCAGTGTATGATGGGCCCATGGATGATGGTCCAATGTATGATGGGCCTATATAATGCTCCATATATAATGGGCTCCATATGATGCTCCAGTATATGATGGGCCACATTTATAATGCTCCAGTGTATAATGGGCCCCGTATGATGCTCCAGTGTTGATGGGCCACATTTATAATGCTCCAATGTAGATGGGCCACATTTATAATGCTCCAGTGTATGATGGGCCCCATATATAATGCTCCAGTGTATAATGGTGCCCTATCTATGATGCTCAAGTGTATGATGAGCCCCATATATAATTCTCCAGTGTTTAATGCTCCCCAAATATTGCTCCAAACATTAAAAAAATTAAATACCTCTCCTAGCTGGGCACTGCTCTACTCTGGACTCCTCAGCATCTCCATCTTCCAGCTCTCTGCACTTGGACTGTTCAGGCAGAGGGCGTACAGACGTGACGTCATCGTGCTCTCTGACCTGAATGTCACTGTCAGGAAACAGGGAAGACGTCACAGCGGTGGAGCAGGGAGAGGTAAGTATTGCAAGTGCTGGGGCCCTGAGCAAGCAGGGCGACGGCAATGGCACAGGGCCCCTCATAGTATGCCGGTGTGTCTGACGGCAAGTGGGCCCCCCCACCATCAGAGACACCGGCATACTAAGAGGGGCCCTGTGCCAGTGTCATCGTCCATGAGTAGGTCCCTCCACCTGCTCAGGGCACCGGCACTTGCCCGGGTGCACCAGGTGCTGACGTCGGCCCCGGGGGGGTACAGCCCCATCCCAGTTAGGGAGGTGAAAAAACTGGCATATGTTGAGGTGTAGGCTGGAAGTTCAGCAGCTGCAAATGGAGGAATTGGAGAAGGCGGAGGAAGAGGAGGACAAAGCAAGCCATTTTGCTGGCAACCTATGTGTCATCAGGGGAAGGTGGTACAAAATCCTTTGAAACCCAGGCATGGTTCATTTTAGTGAAGGTGAGATCACCAACATTTTGAGTCGACAGCTGGGTCCTTCTTTCTGTCAGGATTGATCCAGCTGCACTGAAGACTCTTTCTGATAGCACACTACCAGCAGGGCAAGCGAGCTCCTGTAAGGCATATTGTGCCAGTTCAGGCCAGGTGTCCAGTTTACATGCCCAGTAGTCAAAAGGGGAATGAACTGTGAGGGAGAACATCGATAGGGGAGGAGAGGTAATTTTGAACCATAGTTGACAACTGCTGTCTCCTGTCTGTTACAATCGATTCAGTATTACCAGTCGTGTGAGCGTTACTCGAGAAATTCGTCCACAACATGGTCATGAAACCCCTGTCTCCAACACCACTTTGGCTGTGTGCACCACGAACACCTCTTCCATTTGGCCCAGTACGGCTTATGGTAGAACCTGCACCGCTGCTGTGTGCAGGGAATGCCTCTAACAAACGGTTTACCAGAGTTGCTTGTTTGTTTGCCAATATTAGCTCTAGGTTCTCTTGTGGCATGATGTTCTGTAATTTGCCTTTATAGCGTGGATCGAGGATGCTGGCCAACCAGTAGTCATCATCCTTCATAATTTTGACAATGCGGGGGTCCCTTTTTAGGATCCGCAAGACATAATCACATGTGGGCTAATGTTCCAGGTGTCAATGATGCACTGACAGTGGTCGGTGGAGGAGCACTTTCTGCCAAATCCACATCACACCAGTCACGCACCCTGTACCTGACCTTGGCAAGCCAACATTTTCTATTGCCCCCTGAGAAGCATCCTCCTCCCCAAAATAATCATCCCCCTCATCCTCCTCCTCCTCTTCCTCTTCTTCCTCCACCTCGTCCAGGACAGTTCCCTGAGCAGACAATGCATGACTGTCATCAAGGCTTCCCTCCTCCTCCTCCTATTCCTCCTCCGCTGCAGACGCCTGATCCTTAACGTGCATCAAAGTTTGCATGAGCAGAGGCATAAGTGGGATGCTCATGCTTATGATGGCGTCATCTGCGCTTACCAGCCGTGTGCATTCCTCAAAACAGTGAAGGACTTCACAGAGGTCTTACAGCTTTGACCACTGCACACCTGACAACTCCATGTCTGCCCTCAAACTGCCTGCCCGTGTATCCTCCCACATATGCATTACAGCCTGCCTCTGTTCGCACAGCCTCTCAACCATGTGAATGGTGGAGTTCCACCTTGTTGCAACGTCTATGATTAGGTGGTGCTTGGGGAGGTGGAGCGATCGCTGCAGCCTCTGCATACAAATGGAGTCTATGGGCGAGCGACGGATGTGCGAGCACAGTCTTCGCACCTTATGGAGCAGGGCTGTTAACTCCGGATAATTATTTAGGAAGCACTGCACCACCAGGTTCAAGGTGTGAGCCAGTTAAGGTATATGTCTGAGTTTTGCCAGGGCTATCGCAGCCACAAAATTACGGCTGTTATCACTCACTACCTTGCCTGGCTCAAGATGTAGACTGCCCAGCCATGACTCAGTTTCTCGCTGCAAGTAGTCGGCCAGTGCCTCTGCGGTGTGTCTGTTGTCACCCAAAGACATCATCTTTAAAAGAGCCTGCTGACGCTTACCACTAGCTGTTCGATAGTGGGACACCTCGTGTGCAACACTGGCAGCTGCGGATGGAGTGCTCGTGCGACTGCGCTCTGTCGACGAGCTTTCACTTCTGGAGGAGGAGGAGGGTTGAATACCTACAGCCAACTGTTGCCTATACCGTGGGCTAGGCAGCACTGTCCCACTGCCGCTGTCCCCTGTGGACCCTGCATCCACCACATTAACCCAGTGCGCAGTGATGGACACGTAACGGCCCTGGCCATGCCTACTGGCCCATTCATCTGTTGTGAGGTGCAACTTTCCACTCACTGATTGTTTGAGTGCATAGACAATGTGGTCTTTCACATGCAGGTGGAGGGCAGGGATGGATTTTCTAGAAAAGAAGTGCCGACTGGATAGGTCATAGTGTGGGACAGCGTAGGCCATGAGTTCTCGGAACGCTGCGCTTTCAACTAAACGGAAGGGCATCATCTCTAATGATATCAGTTTGGCAATGTAGGCGTTCAAAGCCAGTGTACGCGGATGAGAGGATGAGTACTTTCTTGTCCTACTCAGAGTGTCTGCTAGGGTGAGATAGACTTGAGAGCTGCTTATGGGGGAACTAGCGGTGGACATGGCGGACTGAGAGGGGGTTGGTGATGGTGATGGTGGTAGTGGTGGTGATTTCCTAGATTCAGTCTTTCGTTGCAAAAACATTGTGATTCCCTGACTGATTTAGCCTTGCGACGACACCTCAACATTTCTCGCTGGTGGTGTGCTAACCTGTGGGCTTACAGTGGGGGAATCGATGTAGCATTGCTGGCTACCTTCAGTCGGAGCAGATGCACATGTGCTACCTGAGGTTTTGTAGTCCGTCCATGCTTGCAAGTGCATGCTGATTAAATGTCTAAGCATGCAACTGATATTCAAATTTCGGAGATTTTTCCCTCGGCTAAAGGTCCTTCCACACTTCTTACAGATAACCTTTGCCTTATCAATAGGATTTTGGACAAAAAAGTGCCACACTGCACTCTTCCTACTATGAGATAAATTTTCAGGGCTTGCACGCTGTGCTAATTTGACTGTCTGGCCAAGTTGTCCTGCAACTCTTTTGGTTTTTTAACATGTTTTTGGACAGCTACGGGCCTGCCAGATAACCGCTGCTGCGATGTCGATGCCTGCTGCGGATCCTTCTCCTCTTCTCAGCTACTGCCAGCGGCACCCTCTTCCCCCAATGGATGCCAATCTGGGTCAACAACTGGGTCATCCATCATCTCCTCTTCAATTTCATCTGCACCTTCCTCTGTGTCACCGTGTAAGGTGGTATAGAATGCTGTAAGGGGCACCTGAGATTCATCAGAGTCATATTCTGGCTCAGTAGACTGCTAGGGCAATGTAGTGCTCTGGGTGAATGTACCTGCAGAATCATATAGCAGTGGCTGTGCATCAGTGCACTCCATGTCAGATTCATCTTGGACTGGGGAATTCAGGATTTGACTTGATAACCCAGGCATGGTATGTGAAAAGAGCTCCATGGAGTAATCTGAAGTGTGGGCTTCCGCATCCTTCACGTTTGGTGTGTCACGCTGTCTAATGATATGTATACAATGTCAGTAAACTATTAATACAGGAACAACACTCTATACAACAACTAGTATAGCAACATCAGCATGTAAGTATAGAATAGATTTACCTGACACGATATCTGCTGAACTCAGGGTTAATCTTGAGGACTTGATGAGCTGAAACAGGAAAGAGGTGGACCGGGATCTAACCTGACCCTAAACTGGGGTCCTAACTAATCCCTCACCTTGGAGGTACTGATAATGGTTCAGAGGTCCAAGTCTCCAACCTAACCCTGTCTCCTATCAGACCCTGAACCCTGTAATCAGTCCTAAGAAGGATCCTGACTACCACCAAAGGGATATGGGCTGATCTTAGCTAAATACACAGATTAGACATATAAGACAGACAGGATAACACTCGCTTGCATACACACTCAAACACCAAAGGAACATAAATGGTCTGGGAAATAAACTCTAACCAAGTTGAGCTTAGAACAACTAAGGAGCTCACAACTAAAGTCTATACAGATTCATTCCTATCTGTGGTCTGCATGAAGGTTTCACTGGCAACTCCCCAAGCAGACAACCAGGAATTTAAAGGAAACCAATCAACAAATAATCAATTGCAGCCGGGAGAAACTGCACCCAGTCCCAGCACCGAGCACAGACAGAATTAACTCCCTAGCTGCCAAACACAAAGAAACAGCAGCTCAGCTGTGAGAAGTCAAAATGTGCAACCGCGACGATCTTCGTGGCAATGCACACATGACAGTACCCCCCCTTCTACGAGGGGCCTCCGGACCCTCAGGGCCAGGCCTGCCCGGGTGAGTTCTGTGGAAGGTCCGAACCAAACGATCTGCGTTAACATCAGACGCAGGGACCCACGTCCTCTCCTCTGGACCATACCCCTTCCAATGCACCAAGTACTGAAGGGACCGGCGATTCAGACGTGAGTCAATGATCTTTGATACTTGAAATTCCAAGTTACCATTGACCAACACAGGAGGAGGAGGTAGAGGTGACGGTATGACTGGTGCCACATACCTTTTAAGTAATGACTTGTGGAACACATTATGAATTTTAAACGTAGGAGGGAGGTCCAGACGAAATGCCACAGGATTAATTATGGAACTGATCCTGTAACGGCCCGATGAATCTGGGACCCAGTTTCCAGGAGGGCACTTTAAGTTTTATATTCCTGGTAGACAACCATACCAGATCGTTCACATTCAGATCTGGACCAGAAACTCTCCTCCTATCAGCCATACGTTTGTAACGGTTCCCCATCGCACTCAGATTATTCAATACACCTCTCCACACAGAAGCAAGTGACGACGAGAAACGCTCCTCTTCAGGAACCCCAGAAGGGCCCCCCCCATTGAAAGTACAAAACTGGGGATGAAAACCATATGCCCCAAAAAACGGGGACTTACCAGTGGACTCGCTCCGCCTGTTGTTAAGAGCGAACTCTGCCAGAGGCAAGAAAGAAGACCAGTCCTCTTGGTTCTCTGAGACAAAACACCGGAGTATGTCTCTAAGCTCTGATTCAGACGCTCTGTCTGACCATTGGTCTGCGGATGAAAAGCCGAGGAAAATGACAATTGCATCCCCCGACGTAAACAAAATGCCCTCCAAAATTTGGACACAAACTGAGACCCCCTATCTGACACCACATCAGAAGGCAACCCATGAAGTCTAACGATCTCCCTAATGAACACCTGCGCCAGAGTTTTAGCATTAGGGAGTGCAGGAAGAGCAACGAAATGTGCCATCTTACTGAACCTGTCAACAACCACCAGTATGACAGTATTCCCTGACGACGGAGGAAGGTCCGTAATGAAGTCCATAGATAAATGAGTCCATGGACGCTCCGGAAGTTTCAAGGGTAAAAGGGTCCCAGACGGACGGGTATGAGGGGTTTTAGAGCGAGCACACACCCCACATGACGCGACAAAAGTTATAACATCTTTATTAGCATTAGGCCACCAAAACCGGCGAGAAAGGAGATCTAAAGTAGCCTTACTCCCTGGATGTCCTGCTAGAGCAGAATTTGATGTGCCTCAATAACCTTTTGTCTCAACAGATTTGGGACAAACAGTCTCCCTGGAGGTCCTGCAGGGGCGTCCCCCTGAGCCTCTAACACCTCCTCCTCAAGCTCAGAAAATACAGCCGACACTACCACCCCCTCCTGAAGGATAGGAATCGGGTCATCCGTTTTCCCGGCCCCTGGGAAACTGCGAGACAGGCATCAGCCTTTACATTCTTAGACCCCGGGCGATAAGTGACGACAAAATTAAACCTGGTAAAAAACAACGACCATCGAGCTTGTCTGGAATTCAGACGCTTAGCGGATTCCAAATACAACAGGTTCCTGTGATCAGTAATAACGGTAACCGGGTGGACTGCCCCCTCCAAAAAGTGACGCCATTCTTCAAAAGCTAACGTAATGGCCAAAAGTTCCCTATTGCCGATATCATAATTCCTTTCGGCGGACGACAATTTCTTGGAAAAGAAAGCGCACAGATGCCATTTACCAGGGGACGGACCCTGGGACAATATAGCACCCACCCTACGTCAGACGCATCCACCTCCACAATTAACGGCTGAGATGCATCTGGTTGGATGAGAACAGGGTGCCGAAGCAAAACATTTCTTCAAAGAGGAAAAGGCTTGGCAAGCTTTGTCCGACCATTTAGAAAAATCCGTCCCTTTTCTTGTCATGTCAGTGAGAGGTTTGACGACAGATGAGAAATTACAAATAAATTTCTGGTAGTAGTTAGCAAACCCCAAAAAACGCTGCAGAGCCTTAAGATCCCCTGGCTGATCCCATTCAAGCACTGCTCTCACCTTTTCAGGGTCCATACGGAAACCGGAGGCTGACACCAAAAAAACCCAAAAACTGAAGTTCCTGTACGGCAAATACACACTTCTCCAGTTTGGCGTTTTAATTTATTGTCTCGCAAGATCTGCAACACCTGTCTCACATGCTCCTGATGAGACACAAGATCTGGCGAGTAAATTAAAATGTCGTCCAAATATACAACCACAAACAGCCCCACAAGGTGACGAAAAATGTCATTAACAAAATGTTGGAATACTGCTGGTGCAGTAGTCAGACCAAAAGGCATGACTAGGTTCTCATAATGTCCCTCCGGCGTGTTAAACGCCGTTTTCCACTCATCCCCCTCTATTATCCTAATCAGATTATACGCCCCCCTGAGATCCAATTTAGAAAACCATTTGGCCCAACAATTTGATTGAAGAGATCAGGAATAAGAGGGAGTGGATACGGATCTCGAACAGTAATCCGATTAAGTTCGCGGAAATCCAAGCAAGGGCGTAGGCCTCCATCTTTCTTCTTCACAAAGAAGAACCCCGCGGCTACTGGGGAAGATGAAGGTCTAATATGCCCTTTGGCCAGACTTTCAGAAATATAATCTTTCATAGCCTGCCTCTCAGGACCAGAAAGATTATACAACCTAGCTTTAGGCAACTTAGCATCAGGAAGGAGATTAATAGAGCAGTCATACACGCGATGAGGAGGCAACTCCTGACACCCCTCCTCAGAGAAAACATCCCCAAAATCCTCCAAAAAAGGAGGCAATGTACTAGGCATGACCGCACTGATGACTGTGTTCATGCAGTTGCTTTTGCAAAACTCACCCCATTGGCTTATTTCTCTGGACTGCCAATTAATCACAGGGTTATGTTTAACCAACCAAGGAAGTCCCAACACAATGGGAGTAGGTAGACCCTCCAACACATAACAAGATAATTGTTCCCTATGTATTGCCCCTACCCGAAGGTCAATGTTATGAACCTCATGAACAAAGCTACCTTGGCCGAGAGGCCTGGCGTCAATGGAGAATATAGGGATCGGTTTGACCAATACACTCAGATGCATACCTTGAGCCTGAGCAAACTGAGCGTCAACCAGATTAGCCCGGAACCACTATCAAGAAGAACAGACAATCTCTCCACTCTCGTACCAACTACCACCTCCACTGGTACAAGGAACTGAGAAGAACTGGCGGATGAAATACATACTCCCAGGTTGTCGTCCACCACACAACCTGGGATTAACAGTTTTCCGGCGACTTTTGGCTCAACAAGGCACGGGATGGACATTCTCCAACAAAATGTCCCTCTTTCCCGCAGAAAAAACATCTTCTAGTCCTGCGGCGTACCGCCAATCCCCTCCTACGAAATGATGTCCCTCCCAACTGCATAGGCTCATCCGAACAGACAAGGGGAACCTCAACATAAGGGACTTTAGTGGTAGGTGGAGAAACAACAGGGAGTGGGGTTACCTCACCCCTCTCCCGAAGCCGTCTATCAGTACGGATAGCTAAGGCCATAGCAGCCTCCAGAGAAGGCTTACATTGCCGAAACAGCCTCCAGCTCTATCGTCTCCTCTTCTGAAGTTTCAAAAAATGCAAGCACTGAGTGGTCAGTGCAGGCTCCTGGTTAGGAAAAACACCTTTCCTTGTGTGCTTCACCCCCACCATGTCATGTGTGCATTGCCACGAAGATCGTCGCGGTTGCACATTTTGACTTCTCACAGCTGAGCTGCTGTTTCTTTGTGTTTGGCAGCTAGGGAGTTAATTCTGTCTGTGCTCGGTGCTGGGACTGGGTGCAGTTTCTCCCGGCTGCAATTGATTATTTGTTGATTGGTTTCCTTTAAATTCCTGGTTGTCTGCTTGGGGAGTTGCCAGTGAAACCTTCATGCAGACTACAGATAGGAATGAATCTGTATAGACTTTAGTTGTGAGCTCCTTAGTTGTTCTAAGCTCAACTTGGTTAGAGTTTATTTCCCAGACCATTTATGTTCCTTTGGTGTTTGAGTGTGTATGCAAGCGAGTGTTATCCTGTCTGTCTTATATGTCTAATCTGTGTATTTAGCTAAGATCAGCCCATATCCCTTTGGTGGTAGTCAGGATCCTTCTTAGGACTGATTACAGGGTTCAGGGTCTGATAGGAGACAGGGTTAGGTTGGAGACTTGGACCTGTGAACCATTATCAGTACCTCCAAGGTGAGGGATTAGTTAGGACCCCAGTTTAGGGTCAGGTTAGATCCCGGTCCACCTCTTTCCTGTTTCAGCTCATCAAGTCCTCAAGATTAACCCTGAGTTCAGCAGATATCGTGTCAGGTAAATCTATTCTATACTTACATGCTGATGTTGCTATACTAGTTGTTGTATAGAGTGTTGTTCCTGTATTAATAGTTTACTGACATTGTATACATATCATTAGACAGCGTGACATTTTCACTGGCCATAAAAATTATCTCCAGTTACCATGGATCCAGTAGCCCAGCTGGCTCTGCAGTTGCAGGGATTATCCATGGAGCTGACGGACATTAAGTCCAAAGTTTTGTCTCCCCTGGAGCAAACCAGAGTTGAACCTAAGGTTGCTCTCCCGGACAGGTTCACTGGTGGGCGAGACAAATTTTTCACCTTCCGGGAGGCATGTAAATTGTATTTTCGGCTTCGGCCTCGATCATCAGGGAGTGAGGAGCAGAGAGTGGGAATTGTTATCTCACTTCTGCAAGGGGACCCTCAATCCTGGGCATTTTCCCTTCCTCCGGGATCCCCGGCTCTACTGTCTGTAGATCAATTTTTTACTGCCCTGGGATTGGTATATGATGACCCAGATCGGGTCTCTCTTGCTGAGACAAAATTACGTAAGATACAGCAGGGAGATCGTCCGGCAGAGGAATTTGCTTCTGAGTTTCGTAGATGGGCCACAGATACTCAGTGGAATGACCCAGCTCTTAGGAGCCAGTTTTGTCATGGGCTTTCTGATAAATTAAAAGACGTTTTGGCTCAGTATGGGTCTCGGATATTGGGTGCCCTTTTGAAGCACGGAAGGAAAGGATTACGAAATTCGGGTACTTCAGGGTGGGCCTTACTAAGAAGGCCCCAATGCCGTCTAATTGTTTTATGAAGTACTCCCACGAAGGGATGATATGTGTGGACAAAAGGAATTCTTTTGCCCATCTGTGGATTTGGTCTGAGGGATGGTGTCGCTGCCTCAGTGAGGAGGCCAGAGGGATACCCACGTTCCAGAAATTTATTGTGCATTTCCCTTTGACGGAGGGGGAGAATGTCACTATTGGATACAATTCTCTGTAATCGTTGTATGTATGTATATAGTACTCTTTGATATGGTTTTTGTTAGAATTTTATTTTTGTTAGAATTTTATTTATTGGTTTTCTTTTGTTTATAATATCTTTCAAATTTTGCTGTCAGACTGAGGAAGGCCCTTATGTGGACCGAAACGTCTCATCTGTTCTGTGACTGCAATAAATAAATTGGGATTATCATCTATAAGTTGAGTGCCAAGTTTATCTACCTTACTATACACGGGTTGGGAAACCTACTTGTGCACCACCACGGGAGTGCGACGATATATTTTCACTACTGGCGAGGACTGGCTGACCATGTTAAAGATGCTTTGGCTACCAGGGAGATTCCCGCCACACTGGAGAAGCTTATCTCCATATCTACCCGCATCGACCTCCGTTTTCACGAGCGGAAGTTGGAGCTGGCCCAGTGTAGGCAGAGGATTCGGTTGGCTCCTACCTTTGCCAAACCTCTCGAATCCCCCGATCTGGCGTCCGAACCCCAAAAGGCCACAGAGGTTCCTCGTGCAGGACCTAAGTCTCGGGCCGTCCGAGAATCCGTGGTCTGTAACCTTTGTCAGCAGACAGGACACTATGCTAACAAATGTCCACAGCGATCGGGGAAGCGATCGTGTCTACAGTCATGGCCAAAAGTTTTGAGAATGACACAAATATTATATTTTCACATGATCTGCTGCCCTCTGGTTTTTATGTGTGTTTGACAGATGTTTTTATCACAGACAGAAATATAATTGCAAACATATGAGTAACAAAAGGTTATATTGACAGTTAGAATGAGTTAATGCAGCAAGTCAATATTTGCAGTGTTGACCCTTCTTCTTCAGGACCTCTGCAATTCTCCCTGGCATGCTCTCAATCAACTTCTGGACCAAATCCTGACTGATAGCAGTCCATTCTTGCACAATCAATGCTTTCATTTTGTCAGAATTTTTAGGTTTTTGTTTGTCCACCCGTCTCTTGATGATTGACCACAAGTTCTCAATGGGATTAAGATCTGGGGAGTTTCCAGGCCATGGACCCAAAATCTCTATGTTTTGTTCCCTGAGCCATTTAGTTACCACCTTTGCTTTATGGCAAGGTGCTCCATCATGCTGGAAAAGGCATTGTTGATCGCCAAACTGCTCTTGGAGGATTGGGAGAAGTTGCTCTTGGAGGACATTCTGGTACCCTTCTTTATTCATGGCTGTGTTTTTAGGCAAGACTGTGAGAGAGCCGATTCCCTTGGCTGAGAAGCAGCCCCACACATGAATGGTTTCAGGATGCTTAACAGTTGGCATGGGACAAGACTGGTGGTAGCGCTCACCTTGACTTCTCCGAATGAGGCGTTTTCCTGATGTCCCAAACAATCGAAAAGGGGATTCATCAGAGAAAATAACTTTACCCCAGTCCTCAGCAGTCCACTGCCTGTACCTTTTGCAGAATATCAGTCTGTCCATGATGTTTTTTCTGGAGAGAAGTGGCTTCTTTGCTGCCCTCCTTGAGACCAGGCCTTGCTCCAAGAGTCTCCGCCTCACAGTGCGTGCAGATGCACTCACACCTGCCTGCTGCCATTCCTGAGCAAGCTCTGCACTGCTGGTAGCCCGATCCCGCAGCTGAAACACTTTTAAGAGACGGTCCTGGCGCTTGCTGGTCTTTCTTGGGCGCCCTGGAGCCTTTTTGGCAACAATGGAACCTCTCTCCTTGAAGTTCTTGATGATGCGATAGATTGTTGACTGAGGTGCAATCTTCCCTGTTAGGCCATTTATGTGCATTGCAATGATGACTGCATGTGTTTCTTTAGAGATAACCATGGTTAACAGAAGAGAAACAATGATGCCAAGCACCAGCCTCCTTTTAAAGTGTCCAGTGGTGTCATTCTTACTTAATCATGACAGATTGATCTCCAGCCATGTCCTCATCAACACCCACACCTGTGTTAATGGAGCAATCACTGAAAAGAGGTTAGCTGGTCCTTTTAAGGCAGGGCTGCAATGATGTTGAAATGTGTTTTGGGGGATAAAGTTCATTTTCTAGCCAAATATTGAATTTGCAAGTAATTGCTGTTAAGCTGATCACTCTTTATAAGATTCTGGAGTATATGCAAATTGCCATTAGAAAAAGGGAAGCAGTAGACTTTGTAAAAATTAATATTTGTGTCATTCTCAAAACTTTTGTCCATGACTGTAGTGGCCCTGGGAGGAAGTTCACTAGAGACAGGGGCATTTTCCTCCAAGATGACATTTAAAGGGACAATCATTGTAGACTCTTCCATACTTACAGTCGAGCTTTGTGTGGACTCAGGAGCAGAGGGGAATTTCATGTCATCTACCTTTGCTCGTCGCCAAGCAATACATCTGGTAGCGCTCGACAAACCAGTGACTGTCCGGGTAGCAAATGGGTTGACATTTCCTCGCCAGTTACACATCAGACTGTCCCTCTTACTTTGTGTGTACCCCCTTCCCATCAGGAAATTATTTCCCTTCTCGTCCTTCCCGAGGGAATAGACGAAATCCTACTGGGAGTACCCTGGCTCCGTTCCCACTCCCCTCATATTAAGTGGACCTCCGGTAGGATACTTGGTTGGAGTGAGTCATGTAAGGACAGATGTGTCAGGGAGTGCATTCAGGTTACCACTACAGAGATACCCGCAGATCTTTCTCCTCTTCCCAAGTGCTATCAGTCATATGCAGACGTGTTCTCTAAAAAGGCTGCGGAGACTCTGCCGCTCCATCGTCCCTGCGACTGTCCTATTGACCTCTTGCCTGGAGCAGAACCTCCCCAGGTAAGGGTCTATCCCCTCTCTCTTCCTGAGACGGAGGCTATGTCTCAATATATCCAGGAGAATCTTGCAAGAGGGTTCATTAGGAAGTCAGTGTCACCAGCAGGAGCGGGGTTCTTCTTCGTGCAGAAGAAGAGTGGAGAATTACGTCTGTGTATAGATTACAGAGGTCTTAACGCCATCACCGTTAAGAATAAGTACCCGTTGCCCCTGATTTCTGAGCTCTTTGATAGGCTCCGGGGAGCAAGGATATTTACCAAATTAGATATGCGTGGTGCTTATAACCTGATTCGCATCCGTGAGGGGGAGGAATGGAAGACGTCTTTTAATACCAGGGCTGGGCATTATGAATACCTGGTGATGCCCTTCGGGCTCTGTAATGCCCCAGCTGTTTTCCAAGACTTTGTCAATGACATCTTCCGGGATATGCTTTCCACCTTTGTAGTAGTCTATCTGGATGATGTTCTCATCTTTTCTCCAGATATTGACTCTCACCGGAGGGATGTCTGCAAAGTCTTCGACCTCTTACGGGCAAACTCCCTCTATGCAAAGTTGGAGAAATGCATGTTCGAGCAGGAGTCTCTACCTTTCCTGGGCTATATCATCTCCGCCCAGGGATTAGCTATGGATCCTGCCAAACTACAGGCTGTGATGGATTGGCAAGAACCCCATTTTCTTAGAGCGGTGCAGCGCTTTATGGAGTTCATTAATTGCTATTGCCAATTCATTCCCCACTTCTCCACTTTGGTAGCTCCCTTGGTAGCCCTCACCAAGAAGGGAGCCAATCCCAAATTGTGGTCAGAGGAGGTCTCCAAGGCCTTTACTTCAATTAAGTCCCATTTTGCTAGCGCTCCCATCTTACATCGCCCCGAGGTTGATAAGCCTTTTATATTGGAGGTTGATGCCTCGTTCGTTGGTGCTGGAGCAGTCCTTTTTCAAAAGGATGCTCAAAGTCGGAAACATCCTTGTTTCTTCTTTTCCAAGACCTTCACACCAGCAGAGAGGAATTATTCCATTGGGGATAGGGAGTTGCTAGTCATGAAGTTGGCCTTTTCCGAGTGGAGACATCTCCTGGAGGGGGCTTGCTTTCCCTTTCAAGTTTTCACTGACCACAAAAATTTGGTCTATTTACAGACTGCCCAGCGGCTAAATTCTCGTCAGGCCAGATGGTTCCTGTTCTTCTCCCGGTTCCATTTCACCCTCCATTTCCCCTCCGATGAGAAGAACATTCGGGCCGATGCTCTTTCTCGCTCCGTGGTGTCCTCTGAGGAGGTGGAGGAGGAGCCTCAGTTGATTGCCCCCACAGAGAGCCTAAGAACTGTGGCCCCGGTTTCGCTTGAGTCTGTGCCTCCGGGCAAGGCTTTTGTGCCCACCAATTTGTGACCGGAGGTACTCTCTTGGGCACATTCATCCAGGGTGAGTGGACATTTTGGGGCAAAAAGGACAACTGAGTTGCTGGCGAGGACATACTGGTGGCCACATATGGTCCGTGACGTCATGGAATACGTTCAGGCGTACGTCTCCCGCGCCAAGAATAAGTCCCCTCGACAACGGCCAGCTGGGCTACTTTTCCCTTTCCCGATGGCAGACAGGCCTTGGGAGATGGTCGGGATGGATTTTGTGGTGGGCTTACCCAAGTCTCGGGGCTGCACCATCATCTGGGTGATAACCAACCACTTCTCCAAAATGGTGCACTTGGTGCCCTTACCACGGTTACCGTCTGCACGGGCCTTGGCAGCATTATTTATTAGGCATATTTTCCATTTATACGGAATGCCAGACAAAATCGTCAGTGATCGAGGTCCCCAATTTGCGTCTCGGTTCTGGAGAGAGGTGTGTCGTCTACTCAGCATTGAGTTAAATCTCTCCTCGGCATATCATCCCGAGACGAATGGGTTGGTAGAGAGGGCCAACCAGACCTTGGTCACATACTTGCAACATTTTGTCTCTGCCAGGCAGGATGACTGGGCATCCTTGCTACCGTGGGCTGAGTTTGCTCTTAATAATGCTGTGGCTGACTCCACCGGACAGACCCCATTCCTCCTGAACTATGGTCAGCATCCGTGGGACTGCATCCAGGATGCCATTCAGGCCTCCAAAGAGAGGATGAGGTCTTTGGCCGATGCCCATCGGCGCCACGCTCCTACATTTGCTCCGGGTGACCTAGTGTGGCTCTGTGCCCGAAACATCAGGCTACGTGTAGAGTCCACCAAGTTGGCACCTCTCTTTTAGGGTCCCTTTAAAGTTCTTGAGCAGGTGAACCCGGTGGTTTACCGCCTAGCCCTTCCGCCTCGCCTTGGTATCACCGACACCTTTCACCTGTCCCTCCTGAAACCCATGGCCATTTCCCGGTTTTCCGAGTCATCTGCCGGGACGTCGGGTTCATCTACCGACGATCATGAGGTGAACGCCATTGTTGGCTGCAAGGTGGTACGAGGCAAAAAATTTTATTTGATAGATTGGAGGGGTTATGGGCCTGAGGATAGGTCCTGGGAGCCTGCAGAGCATGTTCATGCTCCGCAGCTCATTGCTGCCTTTGAGCGCAGGGAGGCCCATAGAAGGGGGACCCTAGTAGGGGGGGTAATGTTAGGGTTCGAGTTCCCACTCCTGCACAGGGGGAATCTCGATGTGTTCCCGCTTCGGTCCCCCATCTGTCTCCGGTCGCAGAGGTTCTTGCTCAGCAGAGACGTCGGTCCCAGCATCTTGCCCGGCCCAGTACTGTGCAGAGACTTGCTGCTGCAACCAGTGTTGGAGCAGGCAGATTTGGGACTAAGTCCTTTGTTGCTTCTTCTGAGCATGCCCAGGGCAAGATCTCCCATTGGAGATCAGGGGTCACATGCTCAGATACAGCTCCCTCTCCTATTGGTCCTTCAGGAAGGTCCTGTGGCTGTTGATGTTCTGAAGCAGCTTCCCATTGGTCCTTCCTGGAAGGTCTTTTTCTCGTGGCTGCTATAAAAGGCTGTCCTTACCGCACGGCCATGCTCTAGTATCAAATCTGTTACGTGCTTGCGCCAGTGTGGTCATGTATGCATGTGGTTAGGTCTGGCTGAAATAAGCCCCTAGAATACCGGCACCTCCGGTGAGGAGATTGTATGCATGTGTTCAGGGCTCGGCTGATAACGCCATTAGAATACCGGCTACTCCGGTGAGGAGATTATTGTTTGGGCTCTGATTGCATGACCACAGACTGCAATCCGCTTAACAGTCATCTGTGTTCCCTGTGAGTCTAACAGGACACAGTCTTTGTTACAACGGCTCTGTGAATTAACAGAGTCCGCTTATATCGCCATATAGTGCTACGGCGTTTACATCTGCGACTCTGCGGGATAACAGAGTTCGCTCATACTGCCTATTTACGCAATCTTACTAGCAGCAGCCTCTGCCTGCATGGTGGACCCCGGGCTGCGAACGCACCTCTCCTTAATATCTATTAGGTGCGTTCCGCAGGCCCCTAACACCGTATTTTTTGCCATAGTCAGACATTGGCTCTCACAGGCTCAGTATTGATCGCACCAGAATATAAAAAGTAGAAAAAGGGTAATGTATTACAAGCAGACAACTGTATACAGGATTGGGGAAATTCAAAATCTCCGTATATTTTGCCAGAGTCAGACACTGGCTCTCACAGGCTCAGTATTGATCACACCAGAATATGAAAAGTAGAAAAAGGGTAATGTATTACAAGCAGACAGCTGTATACAGGATTGGGGAAATTCAAAATCTCCGTATATTTTGCCAGAGTCAGACACTGGCTCTCACAGGCTCAGTATTGATCACACCAGAATATAAAAAGTAGAAAAAGGGTAATGTATTACAAGCAGACAGCTGTATACAAGATTGGGGAAATTCAAAATCTCCGTATATTTTGCCAGAGTCAGACACTGGCTCTCACAGGCTCAGTATTGATCACACCATAATATAAAAAGTAGAAAAAGGGTAATGTATTACAAGCAGACAGCTGTATACATGGTTGGGGAAATTGTAAATCTCCGTATATTTTGCCAGAGTCAGACACTGGCTCTTACAGGCTCAGTATCGATCACACCAGAATTGAAAAAGTAGATAAAGGGTAATGTATTACAAGTGTCCAGCTGTATACAGGGTTGGGGAAATTGTAAATCTCTGTATATTTTGCCAGAGTCAGACACTGGCTCTCACAGGCTCAGTATCGATCACACCAGAATATAAAAAGTTGGGTTGTGGAGGAGGGGGGGCAGCCCAGATAGGAAGGTGGCAAAAATGACATATGTTGAGGTGTATAATGGACGTTCAGCAGCTGAAAATGGAAGAACTAGAGAAGTCCGAGGAAGAGGAGGACAAAGCGAGCCATTTTTCTGGCAACCTATGTGTCATCAGGGAAGGTGGGACAAAATCCTTTGGAACCCATGCATGGTTCATTTTAATGAAGGTTAGATCATCATTTTGCGTTGACAGGCGGGTCCTTCTTTCTGTCAGGATTGATCCAGCAGCACTGAAGACTCTTTCTGATAGCACACTACCAGCAGGGAAAGCGAGCTCCTGTAAGGCATATTGTGCCAATCAGGCCAGGTGTCCAGTGTACAGGCCCAGTAGTCAAAAGGGAATGACTGGTGAGGGAGAACATCGATAGGGGAGGAGAGGTAATTTTGAACCATAGTTGACAACTGCTGTCTCCTGTCTGTTGCTATAGATTCACTATTACCAGGCATGTGAGCTGTCCTGGAGAAATCAGTCCACAACATGGTCATGAAACCCGTTTCCAAGGCCACTTCGGCTGCGTGCACCACGAACACCTCTTCCATTTGGCCCAGTACGGCTCGTGGTAGAACCTGCACCGCTGCTGTTTGCTGGGAATGCCTCTAACAAACGGTTTACCAGAGTTGCTTGTTTGTTTGCCAATATTAGCTCTAGGTTCTCCTGTGGCATGATGTTCTGTAATTTGCCTTTATAGCGTGGATCGAGGATGCTGGCCAACCAGTAGTCGGTATCCTTCATAATTTTGGCAATGCGGGGGTCCCTTTTTAGGATCCGTAAGGCATAATCACACATGTTGGCCAATGTTCCAGGTGTCAGTGATGCACTGCCAGTGGTGGGTGGAGGAGCACTTTCTGCCAAAGCCACATCCCTCCAGTCATACACAAACCCTGGACCTGAACTTGGCAAGCCAACATTTTCTCTTGTCCCCTGAGAAGCATCTTCCTCCCCAAAATAATCATCCCCTCATCCTTCTCCTTTTCCTCTTCTTCCTCCCCCTCATCCAGGACAGTTCCCTGAGCAGACAATGGCTGACTGTCATCAAGGCTTCCCTCTTCCTCCTCTTCCTCCTCTGCTGCAGATGCCTGATCCAGTACCTCCAGTACCTTCCAAAGCCCCTAATCCATATACTAATGTGGCTAACAAAGGCACAGGCCACAGTCCTGTATGAGCCCAAAGTGGCTTCTTAAGTATCTTAACTGGTGAAGTCAGGTCAGAGGGGTCAGGGCAACTAACAGCTGGCAATGTCAGGGTGCAAGTGTCAGTCTTGTATGCAGTCCCTCTTGGGCAGCGTGTGTGCGGTACTTACAGTCACGTAGTGTACGGCATCTGGTTCTCTGGTCGTCACTGGACACACCCTGCATGTCCTGCTCTCCCTGGTCCCCGGTGTTGAAGGCGGGCGGCGGCGGAGCACTCCTCTCTTTGGCTGCTGCAACACCCGGCTCGGCTCTGCTCTGTTGACAAGGCTCTGCTCTTCATGGCTCTACTCTGCTGGCACGGCTCTGCTTCACTGGCACGGCTCTGCACTGCTGGCACGGATCTGCTCTGCACGGCTTTGCTCTGCTGGCACGGCTCTGCTCCACTGGCACTGCTCTGCTCTTTACAGCTCTACTCTGCTGGCACGGCTTTGCTCCACTTTCACGGCTCTGCTCTGCTGGCATGACTCTGCTCCACTGGCATGACTCTGCTCTGCACGACTTTGCTCCACTGGCATGGCTCTGCTCTGCACGGCTCTGCAGGCGACGGGAGCTTCTTCTATATGGCCCGTAGCCACACCGGTACCCTTTGGTGAGGGAAGCAGGGTGCGCCGCTCACCGCTCTGCACGCTGCTCTCTGCGCTGCCCTCTGCACTGCGCTCCGCTGGTGCCAGACTGCCCTGCTTCGTGTGCTTTCTCCTCTTACGCTTCCGATGCTGCACGCCCTTTTCTGGCTCTCCCCGCCCTTCTGGTACAGCAGGAAGCTCCATCTCACTAGGGCTTCCCCAGGCTGCAGGGAAGGTCTGCCTCCTCAAAGTTTCCCCCCGGAAACAGAGGATGCAGCCCTTTCAGTTCCGGACCCGGCACACAGGAACCCGCGATCTCATCGACCTCCTTACATTCCTCCTCTCTTTTAGCTTAACCTTCCACGGGCAATAACTCTTCATGCTCCTCTTTGCTCTTCTGAAGTGGAACAGATGCCCACAATTTTTGCGTCCTCTCCTGCCTTTCTTCTTTCACCATCTGCAAAAAGAAACGGTCTAGGAGTTGCTCGTCAGTCAAGTAGAAAAATTATTCCTCTACATCATCAATAGCTGTAGGAGCAAACTCCTCAGATGGACTTTGCGCTGTATCATTATGTATCTCAACTGCTTCCATTGTCTTCTCAGTCTCTGCCAGTAGTCGGTCGACTCCTTGCAGCCCCACTCTTTGTTTCAGGAGGGTTCTTTTAACACAGTCAATTTCGACCTCTGTGTTGTCGTAGAGCTCCAGCATCAGACTCTTCTCCTGACTGTCTATGGTGTTCTACAGCTGTTGGTCTGCCTTCACCAAGGTTACAGCCGTCTCCTTCATCCTCCGCTCCTTAGTCTCACTCTCTGCCTCACACAACTGTTTCATCTCTCCTTTATGAACTGGTAGCAAGCAAGGTAGTGACATACTCTGAAGGACTACTCGAGTCGACACCTCCACGCGCTTGAGCTGCGAAGACACCTCACCATAGGCGGTTGAAGCCTTCTCCGCCTCTCCTCGGCATCCGACATCATGGCTCTGTCTTGCTCTGGGCTCGGCTCTCTTCTTCCTGCCGTACCACTCATTCCAGGGCGTGACGCTCTCTCCTATTAACAGGACCTTCGGAGGGGTGATCAGTTCTCCGCTGTCGTCGGTCTCTGGTAGGGCAATTTCTGGACCGGTATCCTACTCTTCCGCAAGTCCAGCACTTGCTTCTGTGCCTAACTAGAGATGATGGTGCACAGCAAAAATACAAATCACAGTACACAACGGGTGCAAAAAAAATGGTCCTATGTCATAACCAGAAAAAAGAGGAAAAGAAGACCACTATGGATAATGCACACCAACATAATATAATTATAGAAAATTGGAATTTTATTGACACTACAAGATAAAAACATTTAAAAACAATATAAACCCCGCATGGTGCCCGCTACCATCACAATGGCTAATATACAATACAGAAATAAGGCAATGTTCCACAAAAAAAAAATATATGTATACAATAACACTAGTGAGAAAGCACAATGAATTAAACAAATATACAGGTAAATTGCCCAAAATTGAGCCTGTGTGAACAAGAGCCTAAAATTGCAGCATAATACTGCCCTACAAGATCGATGTGAAGAGCCTGGGCAGAATGAACCTAGAAGTAAACCCTGACCTTAGAATAGTGTCCTAAAACCCCAGTGGGTCTAAGAGAATTAGGCAGAAACAAGCTGTCATTGAAATAAATGAGCATAAAATGTCAGGGATACCAAGGGTCCTATAAACCCAGGGTGCACAATTGCAGTAACTGCAAAGAGCCAAAAATAAACACAATAGGGCTCACATGCAGCAAATCCTGGATGAAGGATCCTAAAATGAACTCACAGTCACGTAGTGTACGGCACCTGGTTTTCTGGTCGTCACAGGACACAACCTGCATGTCCTACTCTCCCTGCTTCCCGCTGTTGACGGCAGGCGATGGCAGACATTGGTCTGCGTGCCGCTGGTACTCCCGGGACAGAGCATTCCTCTCTTTGGCTGCTGCAACACCCGGCTCGGCTCTGCTCTGTTGGCAAGGCTCTGCTCTGCATGGCTCTACTCTGCTGGCACGGCTCTGCTCCACTGGCATGGTCCTGCTCTGCTGGCATGGCTCTGCTCTACCAGTATGGCTCTGCTCCACTGGCACGGCTCTGCTCTGCACGACTCTGCAGGCGACAGGGGCTCCTATATGGCCCGTCGCCACACCGGTACCCTCTGGTGGGGGAAGAAGGGCACTCCGCTCACTGCTCAGTGCACTGCTCTCTGCGCTGCCCTCTGCACTACCCTCCACCTGCGCCAGACTGCCCAGCTTGGCGAACTTTCTCCTCTTATGCTTCCGACACTGCGCGCCCTTTTCTGGCTGTCCCCGCCCTTTTGGTACAGCAGGAAGCTCTGTCTCAATAGGGCTTCCCCCAGGCTGCAGGGGAAGGTCCGCCTCCTCAAAGCTTTTCCCCGGAAACAGAGGATGCAGCCCTTTCAGTTCCGGACCCGGCACACAGGTACCCGCGATCTCGTCAACCTCCTTACAATGTGGCTGTATTATGGCATTATAAAACTGCTTTATTCATATGCTCAGAATGTAAGAATTATATTACTTACATTGGTCACACATTATTCTTTTATCTTATAGCTGTTTTTCTATTTTATACATGTAAACTCAGAAAAAGGCTGCTCATTTGGCACTTTGGTTGACAGCTAAAAGCAAAGAATGGATTGGCAGTACTATAATAGCCGGGTGCAGACTATGTGCAAGAGACCCAAATAACAGCCATTAAAGGGAACCTGGCAGCAGAATTGTGCACAATAACCTACACAGTGCACAGTGTCAGGCCAGTGCCTTTATACTGATTAAAATGATACTTTGGTTGATGAAATCCGTGGTTGTTGTTTAACCTTTATTTTCAGTTTTGAGTTAATGCTTGGGGGCGGCCTCTGTGGGGTCTTCAAGTGATGATCTGATTAGGTATTCATAATGATATCTGCTGACAGGTCACTGATCATTCAGTGACCTGCCCGCTAGATAACATAATGAATATTATATATACAGTATATACTAAAAAAGAAAAACTTTCTGCAGGCAGGCGCCAGGCAGGCGCCAGGCAGGCGCCGGCCGTCGCACCTGTGCTGCAGCATAATCGTATGTGTAATGTGCATATAATTATTATGGTTGAGGATATCCTGATATTAAAAAAAATCCATTTTAAAATGGCACCAGCCGCGCCTGCGCAGTAGCAGCTATCAGTGTATATAGAGGTGATCCGAAAGCTTCTACTGCACATGCACCGGCGGGGCCATCTTGCTAGAGAAAAAAAAAATTCCTCCTCCAAGATGCGCCGGCTTGGAAACGTCATCTTGGAGGAGGATTTTTTTTCTTCACTAGCTAGAAGGCAATGCTGGCGCATGCGCAGTGGCAGCTCTTGGATCACCTCTATATACACCGATAACTGATACTGCGCAGGCACGGCGTGCACCATTTTCAAATTGATTTTTTTTTACATCAGGATAACATCAACCGTAATAATTATATGCACTTTATGCAGAGCCACATGAAGTGGGTGTCCTTGAAGTTAAAGGAGGCCGAGGCAATGCATACTGTGATCCAGTGTAGAGATGAGGAAAAAGAGAAAGAGGGAGTGAGTAATTCTCCAAAGACAGGATCTGGTGCAGGAGTCCTAGCGGGACAGTCCCTAGTTCTTCAGCCAGAGAGATAATGGGATGAATCAGAGCAGGGAATGCAAAACAAAGAGAGTGCCCTGTGTGATAGTTCTGGGGCACAGCAAACAGAGAAGATACGCAAAGGCCGTAGTGGTAGAAGTAGCCCCCCTAAGAGGAAAACGATCCGGAATTGCGAGTCGAGAATTGGTACTCTTGCTGACTGAACTGTAGTGTCCTTACTGGGGACAAGGGAAACTGCCGAAGCACTGTGTTGGGTTGTGGTGAAGGCAGAGGAACTAAATGAGGCAGAACCGTGTGAGTTTAGGAAGTAAACAAAGCATGTGTATAAAGATGTTCTGGGTATTAAGAGAAACGTTTATGAAGATTTGCACCTCCTATCCTTTGTTATGGTTCAGTAAAAGACAGTTTATTTTTAAGTGGTGGTCTCCCTCATTGAACTCTATGAAATCCGTTCCTGGCCAGCCTAACTAATGCACCATGCGGAGTGCAAGGGTGAAGTGCCCACGTAGTTAAAGTCCACATACCTAGCCAGGACATCCATTTACATGTAGTGTGTGAAACAAAAGTACCTCGCATACGGCTACTTCATCATGCCACGTTACAGAGACGTGAGAAGTTGCATTGATACTTGTCATGCTAAATTTCTTTATTAGAGTTTTTGAGCCTGTAGCTATGTAAGGAGGTGGCGGGGACCCTCGGTTGCTCCCTCTCCCCTTCCCTGATGTGGTCCCCCATTCGGTGGCCCGACTGTGGGTTATGCATAAATGTGTATTGTTGTGAACACTTTTGATCTGGCTTCTGAGTTTGAGCTCCCTCTGGTGGTTGCTGCTGGTAATGGAGCTGTCTGGTAGACAGAAGTCAATCACCTGAAGAGAAAGATTGGAGATCAGGTGTTACAGACTAAAGAGATTTAAGTGAGCAGCCTTCCCTTAGTTATTGCGGTGATTTTGGGTTTCTTCCTGAGCCTTCTGGAAGTGTGCCTGCTCCCTGCTTCGTCCTGCATCTTTCAGATAAGTTATTTGTCTGTTTTACTCTGTGGCATTTTTGCTTTTCTCTGTTCTCTGCCTTGCTGGTGTGAGTTCAGCCTGGTTCCCTTCAGAGACTTGTGCTGGACTCTGTTTTCCTTTGCCACAGCTTATGTCAGTCTTTTCTGTATTTCTAGTCCCCAGTTATTTCAGTATCTCTTGTTTTGCGTCTAGTTCACACCAGAGTTCTGATTTAGTGGGGGAGAGGTCATGTGGCCTCAGTATTTTTGCATCTCAGACGTGTTGGAATTTTTCTTAAGGTTTATGCGGGATTGCAGAAAGTATCCTTTCCTGTCCTGTTCTATCCAGACAGTTTGGGCCCCAGCATTTGCTCACTCTATTTTCTGTCTGTGTTTTGTACTTCATCTGTCTCAATAGCAATATATGTTTGGAGGACTATCTATTCCTTTGGGGCTCTACTCCAGGGCAGTTTCATTTGATAGCAGTTCGGGAATATTAAAATATAACTGTTCTGTCCTCACTGAATGAGGCAGACGTCATTGCAGTTATACAGACAGCTAATCCGCTATACCGGGATCTAATAAGGAGACTGTAATGGGGTCTGTGCTTTTATTGAACTTGATATATTGGCGCGGTGAAACTATAATATAAACATAATATACATACAATCAGTACACGGGCATAGTGGAAATGCATAGTACACTATGAATAAACATTTGCAGACTAATACCTAACCAGAGGCAGAACTGATTAGACAGGGCTAATATAGGACAGGAATTAACTAGAGGGACATAAGTACATACCGGCGATGCTATCGCAAGAGGAAAAGATGAGCTGCATCCTGGATGCAGGCTGAAGGAAAATAGAAGAAAATGGAGGGAAAGCTCCCAGAATACATTGCTAAGCTACCATCATGCATTGCTTAAGCAACCATCATGCATTGCAAAGGGAGGAAAAAGGATTTTGCTGAAAGTGAAAGAAAACATTATAACTGCGAATATGACACTGGTCACTAGAGGGAGCCAAACACTAGATTGTTAAACTCCTACATAAACAATGGAAAATCAAACAAGTCAGAAACAATAGGAAGCCGGAGGCAGAACACTCCCCATCTGGCATCAACTGATGTCAGTATCCTTTTCTTCCGAAGGCAACAATAACACCAATTCGGATACTGGTCTGGAGACTGTCTTAGGTTCATTCCCTTTGGCCATCCCACTCTCGGCAGGCCATTGTTGTCGATGAATGGGTCGAGTTTCCTCAATACGCTGCTCTCTGGTATTGGAGCTTTGGTAATGAGACATTGGTTTTCTACAGGGTAGGCTTCTCTTTGAACAATGAAGATAATGTGGTTTCTGGAGAATTCTAAGTCTGAGGTAACATAGGTATACTTACAAAGATGCCAACCTTTACATTTTTCTGTGTCACAAGCTCTGGTGGTACTGAACGATCGAGCTACATGAGTCAGGTAGGTAATAGCTCGAATATGTGACTTACAACTTGAAAATTTGACGAATCTGTGAGATCCAAGCTGGATAGCAGAGGTCGTTGTATGAAGTGTAGACACCTGAGGGCGGATTTCAGCATCTGAGTCCTCTCCTACTAGTTCAAAGGTGTCTGGGAAACGTTCCTCAGTGTACAATAGTTTTGGTCCTGAGAGCCATGTTGTGCTTCCTAGTCTACTTGCGTCAACAGCTCTAGTTGAGTGATCTGCAGCATTTTGGTCCGTGGGCATGTAATGCCACTGTTTTGGATGAACTGTTCTCCTAATTCATAGCACTCTGTTGTTGACATTAACATAGAATCGCCTAGTTTCATTGTGGATATATCCAAGGACTAATTTGCTGTCTGAGTAGAACTTGGCCTGTGTCAAGTCGATATCCATCTCGGATGCGATGAACTCTGCCAATTCAACGGCTAAGACTGAAGCACAAAGCTCTAACCTGGGGATAGTGTGCTCTGGCTGTGGAGCAAGTTTGGCTTTCCCCATAACGAATCCAATGTGGCTCTGACATTTGGAGTCTACAGTTTTGAGATAGGCGACAGCGGCAATTGCTTTGACAGAAGCATCTGCAAACACTTAGTTTTTGGCTTTGTATTTCTGTAGACGGCACAGGAGTGTAAGGTCTTGGCACATTCAGGTTGGAGAGGGCTGCTAACGAGTTCTTCTATCCTTCCCACTGTATTTTCTTATCAGGTGGCAGAGGTGCATCCCAGTCGGATGTTTCCTTGGTTAAGTCCCTTAGTAAGACCTTGCCTTGTATAGTGACAGGAGCTGCGAAACCCAAGGGATCGTACAGACTGTTGATGGTGGACAGGACACCTCTACGTGTGAAAGGCTTTTCTTCTTGGCTGACCTGGAAGGTGAAAGTGTCTGACTGTAGATTCCAAAGAAGCCCAAGGCTGCGTTGCATTGGTGCGGGTTCTGACCCCAAGTCCAAGTCTCTGAGACTTGTGAAGGGAATGCTTCCATGAGTTCTTGGCTGTTTGAGGCTATTTTGTGAAGCCTGAGGTTCGAGCAAGCAAGCATCTCTTGGGCTCTCCTTAGAAGACTGATGGCAGTCTCATTTGAAGGCATGGCTTTCAGACAGTCGTCAACATTAAAGTCTTTTCCTATGAATTGTCTGACATCTGATCCATATTCTGTTTCTCCTTCTTGAGCCGACCTTTTGAGTCCATAGATGGCGACTGCAGGTGAAGGACTGTTGCCAAAGATGTGCACTCTCATTCGATACTCTGTGACTTCTTTCACAGGATTATTGTCTCTGTACCAGAAGAATCTTAGGAAGTTCCTGTCTCTCTCTCTCACAAGGAAACAATGGAACATTTGCTGGATGTCAGCGATGAAGGCGATGGAATCCTTACGGAAACGCATAAGTACTCCCAGCAGTTTGTTATTGAGGTCTGGTCCTGTCAGTAGAACATCATTCAGGGAGATATCATCAAACTTAGCACTGGAGTCAAACACCACTCTAATTTGGCCTGGTTTCTTAGAGTGGTATACTCCAAACATGGGTAGGAACCAACATTCTTCAGAGTCTTTGAGAGTGGGAGCTAGCTCTGCATGACAATTCTCAAAGATCTTTGACATAAAGGAGAAAAAGTGATCTTTCATCTCTGGCTTCCTTTGCAGATTATGTTTGAGAGAGGAGAAAAGCTTTAATGCTTGATTTCTGTTGTTCGGTAGACGTGGTCTGTGGGTTCTGAAGGGAAGAGGTGCGACCCAGCTGTTGGTCTCATCTTTAAGTCCCTTGTCCATTACCTGTAAGAACAACTTGTCCTCTACTGACATTGCCACTTGGTTGTCTTGCTTAGTTCTCTGGAAGACTGTGCACCCTAACTGATCCTCATAGCTTCCTGACACTATACTGCTGTCATGAGTAAAGTCTATTAGATGACTGGGCAGTTGGATGCTGTGTGGTAGCTCTCTGACATGGAATTCATTGTTACAAGGTTGAAACAGAGATGGGCGTCCTTTCTCCAATGAATTTATCAGCATGCTTGTCACAGAAGATGGGGCGTGCATGCGTCCCAAGCAGACGTTTCCTATTATGACCCATCCTAGGTCTAGCCTTTGGGCATAGGGAGCATTGTGGAGTCCATTGATATGATGTCTCACTTTATGAACCTGCAGGATGTCTCTCCCCAACAGCAGAATTATCTGGGCCTGATGGTCGAGTTCCGGTATGAGGTGTGCTATGCGTTTTAAGTGAGCATGATGGATTGCCACATCTGGCGTAGGTATTTGAGATCTGTTGTCTGGGATCTGATTACACTCGATGATCGTAGGTAGTGGTAGGCAGAATTGTCCATCTAAGGACTCAATTTGGTAGTCAGTAGCTTTCCTACCTGCTGTTGTCACAGTACCTGCACACATCTTTAGTGAGTAGGGGGTGCTTGGCCCTTTGATGTTGAATAGGTCAAAGAATGTTGATCTATCTAGGGATCGATTACTTTGATCATCCAAGATAGCATACAGTCTTACAGCTTTGTGTCCCTTTGGGTACACTCTGAGGAGGCATATTTTTGAACAGGATCTACTGTCTATTGTCCCTTTACAGACTTCAGTACATTGTGAAGTGATCTCTGGCGTAGCTGCATCAGTGTCCCTTTCCTCCCCGCCATGCTCACTGTCAGCTGGCGTGTTTTGTGAACTCCACGGAGCTGGGCCAGGATGTAGAGCAGTGTTGTGATCTGCGGTGCCACATTCTGTGCATTTTACACTGACCTTGCAATCCTTGGCGAGATGAGTTGTGGATGAGCAGCACTTGTAGCAGATACCGTTCTCTTTCAGGAAGCTTCTGCGATCTGGCATAGATTTTCCTCTGAAGGCTCTGCATTTCAGGAGAGGATGCGGCTTCTGATGGAGCGGGTGCTGCTTGTCAGGATCCTGCACCTTTGTCTCTGATTGGGAGCAGTCAGCAGACCTGTAATTAGAACCTGGAGAAGAAACATAAGTCTTGTGTACTGCCACAGACGTTCTGCGTTAGTTTGCAGTTGGTGACGGTGTGGCATATGACAATGCAAAGTCAAAGCTGGGATCGTTTCTGATTCTTGCTTGTTGGTGTACAAAGTCTACAAAAACGGAGAAGGGAGGAAATGGAACACTGTGTTTGTATTTGTACGTGGAACCATGTGTGAGCCACCTCTCCTGTAGATTGTAGGGCAACTTTTGGACTATAGGGTTAGCACCTCTTGCTGTGTCAAGGTATGCAAGTCCTTGTAGATCATCTTCACATTTGGCAACTTGGACTTCCTTTAGCAAGTCACTTAATTCTCTAAGTTTCTGGAGCTCTTTGTTAGATATTTTAGGAAAGTCATTAATTCTTTTGAACAAGGCTCTTTCTATTACCTCTGCTGAGCCGTAACACTCATCCAACCTCTTCCAGATCTCTTTGAGGCCAGTCTCAGGGCGGTTTATATTATGTCTCTGATCCTTACTGCGTGTTTGACTGACTCTTCCCCCAGGTATTTGACTAAGAGGTCTATCTCTTCCCTGTGTTGTAGCCCCAAGTCTCTAGTGACGTTTTGGAAGGAAGCTTTCCAAGCTCTGTAATCTTCAGCTTGGTCAGTGAATTTCATGAATCCCTTGGCAACCAGATCACGTCGTGTGAAGAACTTAGCAAATTCTGTTGTGAACCGGTTGTCAGAACAGTATACTGGTGATGGGTCACCCTGATAGTGATGTACCTGTTGGTATCCTCTGGTTGGCGCCAGCCGGTGTCGTGATGCTTCAGTCTGACGTGCGGTGTGTCAGCAAGGTGATTCATGTTGGTTACCTGGTGAGGGGAAAGGTAGTCATTAGCAGAATTGTTTTGCTCCACATATTCGTGTTTATATCTGTCCTGGAGCTGAGCCTCATGATGACTCTCGCTCGCTTCACTGGAGGTGTCATGTTCTTGTTCCGATGCCGGTTCAGGGTTATAGTTTGGAACAGGAAGACCATTAACATACTGAGATGTGCGTTGTGGCGAATCTTGTAGTGGAAACTCCAGACTTGACGTACGGCTTCAGCTATGCAGCTCAGGTATTTGCGCGGCTTCTAGCGATTCTGCTTCAGCGAGGGCAGCAGCAGCTTCTGTTTTTGCTGCTAGACTCTCTAAGGCGGCATCCACGCGTGCTTTCTCTAACTGCGTCCTGCTCTCTAGTTCAGCCTTCTCTAACTTAAGTCGCATCTCTTCTTCAGCAAAGCTTGCTCGCATTTCGGCGGCTACAGCATTTGCGTAGGCAATGGCGACAGCGCTGCTGATGGATGTTGTCTTTGAGGAGATGGAAGTATGAGATTTTGTCCTGTGTGATTTGTGGGACATGGTGTCTTGGGGAATGCTTGGCTGTGCAGAGATTGCTGTAGCTGTATTAAGTCTCTGTGTAGCCGTGACTTGAATCTCACTAGGTAGATGGTGGCAGTTTCACTAGCTCCTGCAAGCTGGACGGCTGTCTTTCACTGAATTCCCACTAGCTGGATGGCCGCCGTTTCACTGTTCTGTCCTCACTGAATGAGGCAGACGTCATTGCAGTTATACAGACAGCTAAACCGCAATACCAGGGTCCAATAAGGAGACTGTAATAGGGTCTGTGCTTTTATTGAACTTGATATATTGGCACGGTGAAACTATAATACAAACATAATATACACACAATCAGTACACGGGCATAGTGGAAATACATATACATAGTACACTGTGAATAAACATTTGCAGACTAATACCTAACCAGGGGCAGGACTGATTAGACAGGGCTAATATAGGACAGGAATTAACTAGAGAGACATAAGTACATACCGGCGATGCTATCGCAAGAGGAGAGGAAA